>PVIC010013226.1:0-20782 GCA_004025085.1 Thryonomys swinderianus
GGGTCTTGCGTTGTAGTTCAGGCTGGCCCTGAGCTCACTATGGTGCCCAGGCAAGCCGCCACGAACTCAGCAATCCTCCTGTCCCTGCCTCCCGAGTGCTGGGATTACAGGCGCGAGCCACCACATCCAGCATTGTGGTATGCGGTGTTGATTGTTGGTGGGTGTGTCTCCACGCCCAGCATTATATGTGGTTACCGGGGATCGAATTTAGGACCTTGTGCTTGCGAGGCAGGCGCCGGAACCACTGTGCTAACCCTCTGGCCCACTTTTATGAATTTTTATTGAAATATATATTTAATATATATTTAGATACTATAATATTGCCATTTTGAGAGTCGTATTTTCCCCTTTTTCCAAGATTTGTATTTTTGATTATGAAAGGCTATTGACATCTAATCATTTAATAATTTTTCTAAACTCTATTTTGTAAAGACTGTTTTCCTTGTCATGTGAAGCCTCTATTACTTAAGCTTGTGCTCAGAGATTTCTCGGCAGAAATTTCTTTGAACCTTCTTTCATGTCTAAGACCAGCTGTGTGCTGCTTAGAGCCCTCTTTTAGCCTTTACTTCCTTCTTACACTGAGCCTAGAGATCAGCCAGAGGTGATCTCTAGAGATCTCAGAGTTCTCTCCTAGATCCTTTCTGGACATGTGTCCTGGCCTGAGCATGCACCTTGCTTTCTAGATTCTCCAGTATATATAGATGGTTGTGAATGTTTCAATTTCTCAAAGAAGTTCCCTCTCAAGACTTTCCTTCCAGGCTTTAGGTAGTCTATGATTTGCCTCAACCATATTTAAATGTTAATTTTTTTCTTTTCATTTTTCCTACCCTTTTCTCAGGAATATCCACTACTTTTATGCCTTGGGTGATTTCTGAGTTAATTGAAATGGAGACAAGTGCTCAACCTCAGTCTTGGGGGAGCCCCTTTGAAACTTGAGACAGTTTTTAAAAAATCAAACAGTAATTATCTGATAAGGTCTTCTCTATTTTTTTTTTTTTGAGACAGGGTCTCACTTTGTAGTTCAGGCTGGCCCTGAGCTCACTATGTAGCCCAGGCAAGCCTTGAACTCAGCAATCCTCCTGCCTCTGCCTCCCGAGTGCTGGGATGACAGGCGTGAGCCACCACGCCCGGCAGGTCTTCTCTACTTTTTATGAAACTAGAAGCATCTAATACAAAGGACAGAAGTTACCATGTTGAACATCACTGCTAAACTGAGAGGAGATGGAGGAAGGACAGAAATAAATGCTGAGAAGCTTTTCCCCACATGGATTGGCCTTTTTTTCTTGATTCAGCATTTGCTGGTTTCTATTACTTTTACCATTTTTTAGAGTCCTGACAAAGTTGACTTTGATATTTTTGCTTCCTTTTCAATGCTTCTGTGGAAGGTTGGGAATTAGGAGGTGTTAATCTTTCATTTTTTGATGTCGTGCTCATCACCAAAGTTTTATCTAGGCCATTGAATCCAAGCCTTTTTTCAGGAAGGCTGCTTTTTATTTTTTTATATTTGAATCTTTATTGGTACATTATATATACACATTGTGATCACACACAATATTGAGAATTTATACCAGCATATGACAAAATTTAATTTTCATTTTTTCCCATTCCCCCATCCACCCTACAGTACTCTGCCCCTATATACATAAGCTTTGTTTACCTTTTTTTTATTACCATTGTATAAGAAGGCATTTCTACCACAGATTTCCTTTCTACTGAATCTCTCTAAAAGGGGAAAAAAATATGGAAATCCCAACACTCAGGGAGATCGAGAGAGAAGAATCATGAGTTCAAGACCAGTCTGGTGACTTAGTGACTTTAGCAAGATTTCATCTCAAAATTAAAAATTAAAAGGGGCTGGCAATATAGCTCAGTGTGAAGACTCTGTATTCAATCCCTAGTACTAGCAAACACACAATCAAACAAAGCTACCCTGTCTTCTTTTTCATATAGAAATCTTTGCTTTGACTTAGGCCTTGAGGATATCCATGAGTGGTTGAATGTTAAAGAGTGAAGAGAAAGATTCTGCTATTTATTAAGACCACCGGAATGTAAGTCAAGGGATGCTTGAAACTTTGGTGTCCAAATTACAATTTTACCTCACAACATCTGCCAACAAATAGGCTTTTCCTTATGCATCTATTATCTCTTTGGGTCTGTGATGATGAACCTATGGTACATGTGCCACATTGGGCACGCAGAGCCTTCTCTTTTGGCACGAGAGTCCAGCCACCCCAGCAGCTGAGCATTAGATAACAGTTGTTTTTTTCTAAACTGAAACCTCAGCATTCAAGGTTAATTGCAATGTTGGCACTTTGGGATAAATAAGTGAGTTTTGGATTGCAGTTTGGGCATTGGGTCTCTAAATGTTCACCATCAATGCCTGGAGTTCTTTTATCTAAATGCTCTCTTCTCCTTTCTTTCTCAATCAACTATAATGATTATTTTTGTTCAAAGACAGACATATTTCCTTGTTAGGTGCAGCTCTGAAATACTATATTATCACATTTCCACCTTTCTAGATAATCCTGGTAATACAGTTTTATTTAATGTTTCTTCCTCTGTCTATTCATATTTATCACTTTTCACAGTTCATCTGTATTTCCTTGGCTTTATTATTTAACACTAAAGGTTCCAACCCATTCAAAGATTACTCCTGCTGGTTCTTCAATTCTCCTACACACCATTTCCATCAAAGAGTAAGTAAAAAGGATTCATCAGACAGGCTCTCTCTTCTTCACATTGGTTACTTCTTCTGGAACCAGACTGTTTTCATTATCCAGAAATCGATGGCGATATTCTTCAATAGCTTTATCGTATATTTTACCCCTCTAACTGTTTTCTTACAACATTGCCTTACCTAAAGTGTGTTCTTTTAGCCCTCCCAGTAGTCCTTGGAATTAATTCCTAAAATTCCTCTTCATCTTGGTCGTCCTTATTTTGTTCATTGTTCTGACACTTCTAAAATCTGCAACTGACTTTATAAATATTGGTAACTTCAGTTTCTTTGGCATTTTCAGAAAATGTAGATTATGAATCTGTCGTAGAAATTGTCAAAGCTGCAGTTGCTACAGGTGAAATGGGAAGTAAATGCTGAGAAACACGCTAATTTTGTGATCATCTAATAAGACCCATAGCCTACTGCAAAGATGCATTGTGGGTAATTTTCTTTCCCTTTGAAGGTTGTCTATATTTACACTAGATTTTCTATTGGAAGTGTACTGCTAATATAAGAATGAGGATGCTATACAGTCCCATAAAAGCATACAATGTGTGCAATTAAAAATAAAATATCCTCTTCTTTCAAGAGTTAAAAAATTTGGCAAAACTAGGTATGCATATTTTGCACTATAAAGGGAAATATTAGATGCAAAATCATCATTTTACCAAGAGATGACCAAGGCTGTAGAAGATGAGGTCAGAATGATGTGGAGCAAAGCCTCACAACAGATGGAGCTCTGAAAATGGAATCTTTTGGAGTTTAAATTTATTTCTTTGCATTTCAATGATTTTTAATTTAAACACTTTGGTTAGAGCATTTCCTAACATGTGTTGCACACTTCCTCGCCTCTTTAGGGAGAATGTATGGAATATAATTTCACCTTCTCTGAATGACTCAGGGTCCATGCTATGATTTTTCAACTTCTCAGTGTGATGCATCCACTGATGCTATTACAGGCTATAAGAATGCTTGCTTCAACACCGAATATTCCCAGACTGCAGTTATTTTGTCAGTTTTTTCCAAGTTTTTTTCCCCCTTCCCTGCTGTAAGTGTTCTGTGGTGTGTATTTTAAGATCCACTGTTTATTTTTTAACATGTTGTTTGCAATGACTTGTAAGGATAAAAATAAGGCAGGCAAAGTTAGAATTATGTGTAAAATGAGAATCAATTCTGAATGAACCCCTTGAAGGAAGCACATGAGTTAAACTGCATGAACTTCATGCTCAATGGTGTTTTTTGTTAGGCTTCTGAGTCTTAGCTACATCACAGGTAAATAATATTGCCATTTTTGTCAGGATAGCTTAAGAGAGGTGAAGACTCACTTTTACAGTAGTATTCAAGTTAGTTCAGTGCCAAGAAGTAGTTGCCCACGTGTTCGATGTTGTCCTCCACTATTCTAAAATGATTCTCTCACTATTTCAGCTATTTCAGGGAAATGTATTAAGGCCATAGCTGAGGACTGTATTTTAAAGGCATCAGTGGGTGGTACTCCTTTTCTGCAACTCTAGTTTCTAATCTCAGGAGCACCTGGCACCTAAATGTGGAAATATTAAGAGTTTCATCAGCAGGTCTTATAGTTGAAGGTGATGAGGTACATAGCAAAAGGGTACAATTTAATTTTTTATTGTTTTTTACATGCTTAGACAAGTATCTGATTTGCTCATATCCCTAGGTTAGAACATTGCAACATGGATGATTTTTAAATCAATAGATGATCGTTTGGAGCTTAGGTAGAGAATATTCCTTTGATTACTCTTGCAGAATAAATGAGGTAGGAACTTTTCTTCATATTTGTAGTAAAAAAAAAAAAAAACATGTACAGACACTTTGAACAAAGCAAAGGGTCTTGTTCAGTTCTTTTTTCTCCTTTTCCTGTGATTAAACCTAGGGCCTCCTGCATGGCAGCAAACTGTGTACCACTGAGCCACATCAGTAGAATTTGATCAATTATTTTATTTATCAAGATACTTTAGGTAACAGTTATTACTGTTGCAGAGCCTAAAACCAACAGGAAAAGACAGGGACTGTGAAAACAGCACATCTGTGCTGAATCAGACTCTGCGATGGGCACTCAGATATTAGAAAGTCCAGTGTCAGCCATGTACTTCAATCAGTGATTTATTTAATCGCAACTGCTAGAACAAAATCATTTTTATGAAAAATAACCATAGTCCAATGTGACCTTGGTACTCATCTGACTGTAGAGTAGCTTGGACAGAAGGCACACACAGGTGAGCTTTTCACTTCTCTTCCTCACTGCTGCTTTAGTCTTCATGGGGGACCAGAGGGCAACTAGTTAGGGAAGCTTCCAAATAAGAGACCCCAAATGGACAGAGCCCTCTTGTACTCTACATCAAAAAGACACTCAATCTAAATAGTGTTTCATTAATGGCATCCAGGGTTATAGGGTGGCTCTCCTTGAATGGGCGGTAAGGATCATAGAGAAAGCCTGATGTGATGTTACCTCTAAAGAGAAAGTGTTTTTACCCTGTGATTATCAATTCTGGAACCATTAACACTCAGTTCTTTTGTACGTCTCCCAGTCGACTGAGAATTAATGACCCTGAGGCCCTTTAGGATTCCAGCTTTTTACTGTGTCATCAAAAGGACCTTAATATGTGTTTAATCCAACCATCATTATAAGTTTTTCTTTTTTTAGAAGTCAGTTCCTGTTAATTCTCTATTAGCTAGACTTGATGAACTAGAACAATCAGTTTATGGACTCATGATTCAGTGCTCATTTGGTGGATGGATGGTTAAGATCACATACTTAAAAAACAAACTCATAAATACACATAGCACACACCAAGAAGTTTAATGGTGTATGTCAGTTAGGATGTGATTCTGCCCTGCTTTGGGGAGATTAACTGATATGCAGCAAGGAGGAGGATAATAGGGAATTACTGACATTACTGCCATAAGCTATGGTAGATATTCTGGTAACAGAAAAAATATCAGGTAGTCAAGATATGGGTTCGAAGCCTGGCTTCTATTAACTTCACAATAACCTATAATTCAGTTACCTTACTGCAAAATTTTTATTTATATATATATTTTTTGAGACAGGGTCTTGCTACAGTTCAGGCTGGTCTTGTATCATTATGTAGTGCAGGATGGCCTTGAACTTGAGGCAATCTACCTTCCTCAGGCTCCTGAGTGCTGGGATTACAGATATATGCCACCATGCCTAGCTGATATATTTATCTCCCAGGTTTGTGAGAAAATCTTAGTTTGGGTTCCCCCAAGAAATAGTCTTTGAGACAGGGATTTAAATGTAAGTAGTATTTTTGGGGGAAGTTGGAGAAAATACTGGTAGAAAAATAGGGTAGTGAAAAAGCAAGATAGTGAAGCAGGCAGGTATTTAAGGGAGCATTATCAAATTATCTAGTACAAACAGTGGCTGAGGTGGAAGTCTGGGCAAGTCTGGGAGTCTGCTTCAGATAGACTACTGGAGGGGTCAAGTAACACTGACTCATCAATTTTTGGTTGATGGCTACTCTGTCTTTGGTTGGGGACCATCAATTCTTCATCATCTCCAACCTGCCCAAATGGGTCGGCAAAGCAGGCTGTGGCACTCAGAGGTTTTCTGCAAAGGAGGTGCAGGTGCTGGCAGTATGAAGTTAAAAGCATGCCCTGAAGTGGGAAGGGAGAAGATATAAGTTTGACTGCATCTGCTACCTTTGGCTCAAGGGCATAGGTGAACATATATTGTATAAGTAAAAGTTCTGAATGGTTTTAAGCTTTAAAATTATAGTTGCTTGCTAATAATCAGGAAATTGTTGACAGCCATATGGGTGGAAAGAAATCAAATATATAATCATAACTTCCTCCCAACATCTACTATATGTCAAGTACTCTATTATGTTTTTTAAACATACTGACTCATTACATTCTTTTATGGAAAAAAATATTCTTTTTTCTCCCTTTTACAGAAAAGAAAACGAAGGTATAGAGCCAAAATAACTTGCTTAAGGTCACACAGCTAGTAGTTAGCAGAACTGAGATTTGAGTCCTGGCAATCAAACTCTCCAGTCCGTGTAGAAGATCTTTAGGACATATATGCCAAGATCCTTCGAGGATGCCTAAAACCATGGATAGTGCTGAATCCTATATAGAGACTCTATTTTATGTCTATATGTGTCATATATAATTTATAAATTTATATGTAACTTGTAAATTAGGTTCAGTAAGAAATGAATAACTATCAAAATACAACAGCCATAACAATGCACTGTAAAATTGATATGAATGCAATCTCTCTCTCTCTCTCTCTCTCTCTCTCTCTCTCTCCCTTTATTACTGCCTTTGCACCTTCTCACATAAAAGAAGCACGTTATGTTTTCTCTTGGCATATCTGCACTGTCAACATCCCTACTTTTGAACTTTGGAGTCATCACTAAGTAATGTGAGAGAAATTTTACTTGAAAACAAATACTCTGCTACTCATACAACAGATCTAGTAATTGAGATCTAACTAAGTGATCAACGTATGGGTAGTGTATACAGTTTAGATGTACTGGACAAAGGAATGATTCCTGTCTCAAGTGAGGCATATCAAGGTGTGAAATTTCATCATGATACTCAGAATAGTGAATGATTTACAACTTATGAATTGTTTATTTCTAGAATTTTCCATTGAACATTGTTGGACTGAAATTGTTCATGAGTAGACCAAGCCTCAGAAAGAAAAACTTAGATGGGGGGAAACTGTTGGCTCTATTGACAATCTTGGGGACAAGAAGTTGACAGTCTCACTGAGGAGGACCTTGAAAATCCTATTTCTTTATTTTTCACCCATAACTGATTGCTTCAGCTGGTGAAGGGGATTTAAGTTATCTTGCTGAGGTTTTGTTTGCTGATTTCTGGACCAGTTTCCTGAAAATGACAAGAATCTCTGATCTATTTTTTCATAGGCAATGTTGCACGTAGCTTCATAGTGGGAAAAATATCAACATGTTTTATCCATGTGACTCTCTATGTTGCTGAAATGGCATTTGTAGTTTAATTCTTTCACTCTTAGTGGGGTTAGGTAATGTCAACTTGAAAAATATTTTTTATCTGTTATTTTATTGACATTAGGGTAATTAGTCAGATGCAAATCAAATAAACTAAACTTAATTTGCATGTCTCAATCCACTGAGGAGAAGCAGCATGGAGAAGCTCCAGTGTTAAGGATTAGAAGCAAATTTTCTGTGTGCAGCCTATGACGAAGGTGACAGATGCTCAGTGCAGATATGATAAGTGCATATCTTATCTGAAAATGTCTCCTGCAAGAACTTCACTATAAGCCTCCTGACTAGTTCCCAAGAAATGACAGTGTTGCAGTCAAGTTTCCTGAGCAATGTGACAGCCATTTAATGCAGGATCTGTGAGAAGGGAGGATAAGTGGTGATGAACATTTGAAGGAGAAATAGAAGGCACCACATTGACCAGGGGACTCTGATGTTATTGATAGGTGGTGCTCAGGTGCTACAAAAGGCAACAGTGCTTTTTCTTTTAGCTTTCTTCTTCTTCTCATTTTTAAAGAATAATTTTCTTCTTCTATCTGATACCACGTCTCAACTATCTCTTCTGAATATGTATTATTACCCTCCAAGGTTCTCTGTATGAAACAGAACTCATCTATCTCCAGCTGTTTTTGGCCTTCTAGATGGTTTTCTGCACCTGAACCTGAGCTTACTTGCTCGATGCTATGATTCTTCCTTTTTGTTCTTATGTCATGGGTTGGTCATTTCCAGTTCCCCATATCTGGCTTCTCTTCTGTCTCTAGTTTTAACTGCAGCCCTTCTGTGGGACTCAGTCTGCATGTTCAAATGGTACAGTCCAGTCTTTACACACAAGGGCATATGAACAGCATTATTAGTTGATCATTGTTTTCCGAATTCTGCCTTTAAGAGAGCCCATACCACACCTTGGCTGTGTTCCTTCACCCTATTTCCTGGTTCTTCCAAGCCAGTTCCTATTTGATCCTACCAGGCTTGTTCTTCAGCTCCCTCACTTTGTGAGCCGTATTCCTTTCTCATGAAAAATTATTGCCTCTTGTATGTACTTAGGCAAAAATCTATGGAACTTTTAAATTCTCCTCCATAAAACCTAGTTTATGCTATTCCTATGTACTGTAACTGTCCATACTCTTCTGAGTATGTACTTGTGTCCATATTATACTAATATAGAAATATTTCATTTTGGGGTTCCATCTCCTCAACAGGGCTGTAAGACTACACTGAGGTAGGGACCATGGCTTCCATTGATTCTAAATGGTTACAGTCCTGCGCACAAGGCCAAACCTAGACAGGGTCACATTTAATGTTCGCTAACAACATGGACAGTTTACTATAGTGTGCCAGTTTATCTCTGGTGCAATAATTATCCATTTGAGTATAAAAAGCACTTACATGTGTAAGTGTTATTTAATTTGATGTATGGTGTAACCTTGAGCTTGTATGTGTTAGCTTGGAAAAGAAGAAGAGCCTATATGAGGCAGAAGACACTCTATGGATTTTGCAGGTAATTGTGGATTTGTTAGGGAATTTCATCACATGTAAATTTCAAGCTACAGAAAGCCAGCAGTTACTTTTAAAAATACCCATTAGGAGGAGAGGTGTTGCACTCTAGAATTAAAATTTACCTCACTCTAGTGGCAAAAAAGTAATTCTAGAAGTCTGGGCTTTCTGTGGTAATTATATTGTTTGATAGTTTCTCTAAAGAGGCAGAAGAGCTAGAAATGGAAATCTCAAAAGGAGAAAGGGACTTTCATACTTTCATCTCATTTGCAAAGTCCTTTCTCTAAAAGCTGAGATAGAAACTGGGGAAATAAGAACTTTTCAACCTGAGAAAATATACCACGACTCTTGCATTGGTAAGTGAATCAAATAAAAATCTTGATGCCATGATTTGGTGAGGAAGCAGTCTGATTTAAAAATAAAGATCACATGAATCAGAAAGGAACATTTTATTTGTAGTCTGAGGATTAGTCCAAACTTTAACTTGGAGTTAACGAGAATTATCTTGAAAGATGACAAATTATGAATTTGGTTTTTTTTTTTTTTTTGAGACAGGGTCTCGCTTTGTAGTTCAGGCTGGCTCTGAGCTCACTATGTAGCCCAGGCAAGCCTTGAACTCAGCAATCCTCCTGTCTCTGCCTCCCGAGTGCTGGGATGACAGGCATGAGCCACCACGCCCGGCATGAATTTGTTTTTTTTTTTTTTAAATGGTTTTGTGTGCCTGACCTTTAAACACATCTGAAGATATTATTTAAAATAATACAGACAAGGAAAGTATGATATTCTTTATGAAGCTGTAAAATTCTGAAAACCATATTTTTTCTGGGTCATAGTCTAAAGTAAGAATACCTTTTTAAATTTGAGCATTCAAGACACTTACAAGAACTTTCTGCCACCTGTTGTTCATGTACCTGAATTACTTAAATAGAGCTTAAAGTCTTTTGAGGGTTGAACTACTTTACTACTAATGGCATTTGTCATTTCAACTGACATCTCAGTAGTGATGGGCCATAACTTTATTATATATAATTCTTTTTTATTTTTATTTTTTTGAGATGGAGTCTCACTTTGTAGTTCAGGCTGGCCCTGAGTTCACTATGTAGCCCAGGCTAATTTCAAACTCAGCAATCCTCCTGACTCTGCCTCCCGAGTGCTGGGATGACAGGCTTGAGCCACCATGTCCAGCACTGTGGTATGTGGTACTGGCTGCTGGTGGGCATGAGTTACCACACCCTATTTTGTTGTATGTGGTTACTGGAGATTGAACCAGGGACCTTGCACTTGCTAGGCAGGCACCAGAACCACTGAGGTAAATCTCCAGCCCTAGTACATAAAATTCTTAAAAGAGAAGCAATATTTAAAAAAGAGAGTTAGTGTAAAAGAAGAAGGTTTAGATTTTATTTCAGATTGGGAACATCACTTAACCCCCAAACCTCAGTTTCCTCACCTTTTGAGTGGAATGATGACAGTAACTGTCCTTTCATATAGAGATGTTATGAAAATCTTACATAGAGACCATTTTTAGAAGAACTTTACTGAACTTTACATAGCATATGCCTACTCAGTGTTGCCAGAGTGAAATGCTGAAGAGCAGGTGAAACTGCATGCTGTCATGAACTTGATGAATATTAAAAGGGTGCTGCTTCATTCTTCTTCTATTAAACCTTTTTTCATTTCCCCTTTTTTTTGTTCAACAGCTTGGAAAATACTGTGTACTTTCCCACTGTTAGCCTCCTCAATATGATAGGAGGTTTTCCAGAACATTCTTCATCTTAAAAACTGCACTTCTAATTTTTCATGATTATAATAACTTCACAGTGCCTACATCTGGAGGAAGTGGGAATAGATCAATATGCTTCTGGCCATGATTAATTCAAAAGAGGAGACAGACAATTCTTGCTCCATCTCTGCCAAGATCTCAGTATACAGTCTCTTAAGTGATTCGATATAGATGTGATCCTATTTCTTTATCTATAAAATGGACACACTAGGGCTGGGGATTTAGCTCCAGTGGTACCGCACCTACTTTGGAAGCAGAAGGGCACGAGTTTGATCCCTGGTACCGCCAAAACAAAACAAAACAAAACAAAACAAAAAAAAACAAAAAAGCTTACTATTTTTGTTTACTTGATGTAAAATGGTGATATGATGGGCTTAATAATAGCTTCCTTCAAAATATCTGTGTTCCTGAAATTTAAGGATATTATGTATGAAGCAAAAATGTAGTTTCTGTTTTATAGGGGTAAGCAACTAAGGATTTTGAGATGGAACAATCACTCTAGATTATGCAGAATGTTAAAAATAGGATTACATGTAACTTGTAAGGAGGGAGGCAGAGCGATATTTGAAGTCACACAAAACAGAAACCGGTAAAGTGACAATGGAGACAAAGATTGAAATGATGTGCTTTGGCAAAGGAATACCAGTAGTTACCAGAAGTTGGAAAAGGCAGGGCCATTATATCCCACAATATCCCCTTACCCTGCAAGCGGGGTGTCCCTGCTGACACTTTAATTTTGGTTCAGTACTACTGATTGCAGATTTCTGCCCTTCCGAACTGGAGAATAAACTTCTCTGACCTTAAGTCACTAAGCTTATGGTAATTTGTTACAGTGTTTAGAGGGAACCAATGCAAGTGTATGAAGATTAAATGTCCCTGGGGGCATAAAAAAACAACCCATCGATGTTAAACTGAATCCCAAGTGACAGATGTGTAAAATTTAGGTGTTATGTATTTGTATAGACTAATCATGGATTTGGAGTCTCCTTCTTGTTGGCTTTAAGTAATTCATCATTAGACAGTAGAAGTGTATGGCTCTGATAATGTTGAATTGTTGAAAGTCAATGGCAACAGTTAAGAATTTATTTTATGAGTATGTCCTGAAGCCACATAAGTGAAATAAATAGGTCACAGATCTGTTAATATCGTATCTTTCTCTGGTATGAGAAACTGAAGATGTAAATGAGCTCTAGAATATATGGCAGATATTGTAAAATAGAAAATATTCAAAGGGAAATGGGGTATCAGGGTAAGTAACAAGGGGAAGAAAAAATATGAAGATAATAAAAAAAAAAGGAAACAAAGCTTATGTATATGGGGGTTGTAGGTTGGGTGGGGGAATGGGAAAAATGAGAATTAAATTGTGTCATATGCTGGTACAAATTCTCAATATTGTGTGTGATCACGATGTGTGTGTATGTGTGTGTGTGTGTGTGTGTGTATACATATAATGTACCAATAAAGATTTAAATTTTTTTTAAAAAAGAGTTTACTTTAGATGGGAAGGACTTAACCAGAATTATTTGCATGAACCCTAATGGGTATGCTTTATCTGTAGATTGATTTGATCCACTATGTTTGGGAAATACAGCTCATTGAGTCCCCAGGGATTGATGTACAGGATCTCTAAATGCCTTTGTCTCTAGAGCAGTGGTTCTCAGCTTGATGTGCTATTTCCTCTCTCCTCCAGGAGGCTTTGATGATGCCTGGATACTGTATTGGTTGTCACAAATGGGGACTGGGTTGCTGACATCTGGATACCATGATGTCATGATGAGTGGATACCATGGATGTGCTAATCCTCTTATGCTGCATATGACAGGCCTACAAGAAAGAATCATCTGAACTAAAATATCAAGTCAGCAGAGGGATTTAAGTAGGACAAAACTAGAGGCAGTGTGTTATTTAGTTTTTTGTCACTGTGGTCAAATACCTGAGAAAATCAACTCAGAGAAGGAAAGATATATCTATGCTTATGGTGTGAGATGTTTCAGTCCATGGTGGGCTGGCTCCGTTGCTTTTAGGTGTGTGACAAGGAAAAAAAGAAAAAAAAAAACCCTGGCAGAAATGTGTGGTGGAGCAAAGCTACTGACTTTACAGCAGCCAGAAAGCAGAGGGAAGGAAAGAGCCAGAGAGGAGGGAGCTAGGGACCAGATACATATCCCAAGGTCATGCTCTCATGACCCACCCCATTTAAGTAGGGCTGATCTGTTTCTATCACTTCCCAACAAGCCCATCAAATTATGGCTTCATCTGTGAAAGTTAGAGCCTTCATGCTCCAATGGTTTCTCCAAAGCCTGTTAGCTACCAAGACTTCCACACAGTGAGCCTTTTGGGAAATATTTTTAATTCTAACCATAACAACAGTCAAACCTTCTCTTTGTTTTGGTTTATGTATTCCAGATTAGATAAGATAATTATAGAGTTTGTCTAAAGTCACAAAGCATGGTGGGACAGCAAGCTCATCATACCCTTCTCTGGATGGGTTCATTTGTGTGTTTCCACTGCAAAGTAAAGTTATGGAGCTCTTTCTAAGGGTCTTATGGCAAGAGCAGTTCTCCCAAGAAGAGGAGCCAACCCGGAGACCACAGCTTCCATCTACATCAGGGTCATCAGCTTAACTTATGACCACTGAAGTTTGTCAAAGAGTTTGTCACCAGGGCTCACAATCTATTATTTAAAATCAGAGTGTTTGTAGACATGCCTAGACAAAGTAGGTCTGGCATTTCTATTATATAAGCCAGATAAAAGTGAAGTCAAGGTGACTCTATTTTAGGTATCACATTTACATGGAACTGTAAATCTCTGGAATGCACTTTAAGAATCTAAGACAGCCATTACTATGCTGTCTGGACAAGGGAAAAGATGCATCAATTTAGAAAAATAATATGGATAATGAGAACTGTGTAGAACCTGGTGCTTTTCCCATCGGGAATCTTTCTGTTCTAGAATAGTCTGTAGAGGAGACACAGAAGGACCAAAATGAATGCATATGCTTGTTGACCTCCCACTTTTCTCTATCTTAACAAGAGGATGCTTGTACTGTCATTTTTTCAATATTCTAGCTCTTCAAAAGTGAACATATAGTGTGTGTTAGAGCTGTCCTTGGCTGCCCCACTCACTGTAACAAGGAATCACTCCAGGAGATACTGAGTTGAGTGAAGACTGTGATCATTGTCTTTTTTCCTTATTAAATTGTCAACACTTAGCACAGTGTCTAGTGTACAACAGATGATCACAAAATATTTTTTTGATAAATGGATAAATAAGCTCTCTTTTCAGAATGTTTTGCTTTAACTAATGTTTATGTTCTCTGATTTGTTTCGTTGGTGGAGTCACTGGTCAGGTAACCTACCTCCATTTACAAATATCTATTCAGTATCCTTTTAAATGGGTTTTTAATCTTTATCATATATCAGAATCATGTGGAGGGGTTGTTAAAACACAGATTGTAAGGCTTCTCTCCCAGTCCCTAAATCCATAGGTCTAGGGGGGGGGGAGGTCTGAAAATTTGCTTTTAGAACAAGTTCCCAAGTACTACCTGTGCATTCTAGGGTTTTCATAGAGAACATTGAGGACCAATTCTCTAGCTTTGTGATGCCTTTCTGCATAGTAGACACGAACTGGTCATAGTTGAAAACACAATAACGATTGATTAGCTCTTTTGGTAGAGAGGAAATATGAAGTAAAAGTGAATATTTCCACCTTATAAATAATTTTTAAAACACTAATCAAGGCAATGAGATTTTCCTTCTGCTCTTAACAGACTGATAAAGAGATGGGGGGAGATGCTAGATGTTTCATACTGTACTGTTGAGGACTCTAATTTCCTATAGCCTTCCTTTCATTGGGTTTGTTCTCTCATCCTTTGGCTTCCAACTTCCTTAGAGAAGCCTTTCTTGATTCTTCAATCTAAAGAAAAATGGGTGTAATTATTCATAGTGTTTGATATTCTATGAATTGCTATATGTGAACATGAACGCATTTGCTTTTAAATTCCTGCTGTTCCTACTAAACTATCAACCCTGGAAGAATTTGGTCCATGTTGGCTTGGCTCATTGTTTTATCTTTAGCAAGTAGCACTACGTCTGGCACCTAGTGTGACCCTAGTTCCTTAGTTAATCTGCCTGTGAAGTGTTATTTATAGTTGGGAAAAGTTCTAAGCAATTTAAATGCCCAGCAATAGGTGTTTCATCAAAAGTATTTTGATTGAAAATGCTGCATATCATGAAAACTTGGCACCCATTAAATATACTGCTTGTAGGAAACCACCTATTGATGTACAGTTGTGACAAGAAATATGGAGGGTAAAATAAAAGAAGTTTCAAAACCAATACTCTGGTATAATCTGGGAGGAAAATATAGAATCCCTCATTGACTCTAAGATGCCATAATTTTAAAACAGCATCAGAATGATAAGCCTAACCATATTTGTGAGAAAATGATCACATCCATTAGGAACACTGATTGAAAATCACAGCACACTTCCAGAAGTACTAGGTCAGGAAAGAAGATGTATTATGGATTCTACATGCACAGGAAATGATCTGGAACATTATACACTAAGGTGTCCAAAGTAATTGTTTCTGAATAGGTAGTTATGGGCATTTATTGGTATTTTAATTTTTCTACTTTTTTGCATATCTTTAGCTTTTGACTTTCTGTTATTAGCATTGTTAACTACTAAGATTAGAAAAGAAATTTTAAAAACCCTTTAGAAATTACCCTGTTCTTTCTTCCCAGTAGACTAATCAATTACGAGATGCTGACCTTGCCCTGTCTTCCTGTTCCTAGCAACACAATGCTCAGCACTAAGTGCCTAATTAGTTTAGGTTATTAGAAAACTGAGTGAATCTTTTCAGCCTTAAAAGAAGCACAGAAACTGGACTGTCAGGACTTGCTTTTGAGTAGCCTTTGCTAAGAAATGTAGGAGGAAACATTTAATCATTTTGTTTTTCAACCAGAAATGGATATGAACATAATTACCTGAAATTGTTTACAAACAAGCCATTCCAGTTGAAATTTCTCAACAACTGTAAACTGATCTTCAAATGTCAATTGTTACTGTTTTAACCACATTTTATCTTACTTAAATAATACCAGCCACCAAGAGAATGCCTTATCTTAAAGACATTCCATGATGCCTTTCTTACATCTTCCTACCCTATCCCAAGCTGTATGGAGGTATCACCAAATGTCACCAATGCAGCAACTAAGCACTGGGAGACAGAGCAACTTCTAGGGCTTAAATGCATTTTAATGTATAAATGTAGCATATTCGGGGCTGAAGTGCGAATGTACAGAAATACTATGTGAATATAGGAGCTGTTTAAGCAATGTAGACTGTTCCAAAGAAACTGAAGTTCTATGGACAGGGGGAGAGGGTTCCACAGTCAAGTGACTTTGGTAGGTAAGAAAACACTACATCCTTTGCTACCTTTTCAGAAATGCATACTGTACATTAGAATATTAAATGTGATGATATTAAAGTCTTTAATGTTTAAAGACTGACTACACTGTCTTAGAGGTAGCTGTTTGCTTCTGCTTGTCCCAGCATTTTTTGGACGGGGACTTTCCCCCAAAGTTCTGGAGGAGCGTAATTCTGCATATTTAGCAACACTGCCTTGGGTGGTAATCCCAGAGAAGTTCTCCTGTGCTAGGTACTGTGTAAAAGACAGTGCAGTCATTAGTGTCCCAGTTCCTGTTTTAATGGATAGCAGTACTGATTTGATGAAAGAAAGAGTAAAACTTGGTTTGGGGAAGTTTCATGTGAAATATACAGTGAATGTTTAAATTAAAATGCATTACAGTACAAGATACATTTCCATGGATCCACTCAAAACAACCCTTTCTCTTCAAGCATTCTTATGCCATTGTCCTCACCTCTTTCCGAAGCAGTTCTAAAAGCTCTCCTGTATAAGTGTGCTTACAAGGTGTAATAAAAAAATACAGGGAATGCTGCTACCTAGTGCCATCAAATGGAAAGCGAGGCTCGTGCAAACATGGTGGTGTATCTCCATCCCCTTGATTTACCAGATCTGGCGTAATGTCACTGCTGGCTCTTCCCTGGAGTCAAAATGACCATGTAAGGGAAGTGCTTTAAATGAATTCAAGACACTGAAGCAAATGTGACAGTTCAACTAAGAACACCCGGAAAGAGGACATCCAGAACTTCAGAAAGTGCCAAAAGCAATGGGATATGTGTGTTTAAAATGAGGAGGAATGCTTTGAGGGGGATTCATGGCAATGTGTTGTTTATGGTAATATAGTTTTTGAGACAGTGCCTTGCTAGTCAGGCTGACCTTGAGTTAACAGTAATCTTCTTGCCTCAGCCTCCTGAGTACTGCGAGTTCAGGCATGCACCACCACACCCAGCTGCTACAATTTTTAACTTAATATTCACCATAGTTTTCAATTAGACCTCATATGAGAGGTGGGGGGAGTAGATCTTGCCAACTTCCTCTGGAGTCAGCTAATGTTTGTAACCAGAAGGGACACTGATAAGAACATCTAGTTCAGGTACTTATACATGTGGAAACTGAAGTCCAGAGTGGAAAAGTCACCTACTTGAGATTACATGCCTCCCACCTACCAGCTGTTACCCTCATTCTACCCATATCATTTTCTGACCTTCCAAAACAGAAGAGAAAATGGTCAAGGGACAAGTGGAAGAATGAATATTTCTCCATGTGTAATGGCATTTCATAAGGTCAAAGGAGTCAGACATGCATCCTTTTATCTGAGACTTACAGATCCCCCTTTAGGGGTCAAGCTAAGGATATGAATGTACAGACCTCTAAGTAGGGCAAGGCCTATAGAAACAAAGTATGTAATATATCATGTTGGTGTGGCCGACACATATATGGTAGGAGGAGGGATTAAGAGTATCTTCCAAAGTAATGTACATTTCTTTAAAGTTGACAGAAGTGAACATAGAACCCATAAGAAAAGACAAGTTCTACTGTATTGTTTCATTTGATCTTGGAGCCAGTTTTGCTATGGAACATTTTTAGGAATTATGGGAAAATATACAGAAGTACAATTTGTCATTTTTACCAGTTTCAGGTGTGTAGTTATTTAGCATTCAGTACATTTACAGCCAGTCTCTAAGACTCTTTTCATCTTGCAAAAATTTTTCTTTTCCTGTAATAGCTGAAAATCATCACTCTAATTTCTGTCCTTCTGAATTTAGTTACTTCAGGTATCAAAGTAAAATCATACAGTGTTTCTTTTCCGACTGGCTTATTTCACTTAACATAACAGACTTAAGTTTCATCCATGATGCCCTGTAGCAGAATTTCCTTCCTTTTTTATCCTGAATAACATTTCATTGTATGTTAATATCATATTTTGCTTATCTACTCATCTATTATAATTTTTTTTTGAGACAGGGTCTCGCTTTGTAGTTCAGGCTGGCTCTGAGCTCACTATGTAGGCCTAGGCAAGCCTTGAACTCAGCAATCCTCCTGTCTCTGCCTCCCGAGTGCTGGGATTACAGGCATGAACCACCACGCCCGGCTATCTACTCATCTATTAATGGGCACTCAGGTTGCTTCCACCTTTTGACTGGTGCGAATAATAGTGTTATAAACATGGATGCCAAATGTTTCCTTGAAAGTCTGCTTTCAATTCTTTTGGGCATGTATCTAGAAGTGAAACTGTTGGTAATTCTATTTTTAAAGTAGTTTCCATACTGGCTATATGCTGCAGTTTGAATAAATGTTCCTCAAAAGTCTATATTTTAAAGGCATGATCTCTAGAGTAGGGCTACTGTGAGAAAGTGCAACTTTCAATAGGTGGGGGACTGTGAAAGTTCTCTAGTGATTACAGGTATGCCCGCAAGGGGATTGTGTGATCCTGATCTCTTCACTTTTTAAAAAGAAATTAGTTTAATTTATTGGTACATTATATATATATATATATATATATATATATATATATATATATATATATATATATCATGATTATGCTCCCCATTGAGAATTTGTACTAGTATAAGACATAACTTAATTCTTATCTTTCCCTTTCCCCTATCCACCCTACCATCCTCTATCCCTATATATACAACCTTTGTTTCCTTATTTAACCCTCAATTTTTTTCTTTCCCCTCATTATTTACCCCTGAGCCCAATTTCCCTTTGAATATTTTCTATTTTACAGTATTTATCATGCATTCTAGAACACATTTACAACTTCAGTTTCTCATATCAGGATACAATATTTACACATATGTAGTCTATTTATTTCACTTATGAGTATGTCCTTAAATGATCTCTTCACTCTTTATCCTGGCATATAACATGTGCAGTTGGCTCTATCACAATTTCTGCCATGATGTATTACTCTTACCAGAGGCTCAATTCAATGGAGTCACTTAATTTTGAGCTGGAACCTCTAGAATCATGAGCCAGAATAATCCAATTTTTTTCCTATAGGTAAATTGTCTCAGGTGTTTGGCTATAATAATGTAAATATTAATAATACATTGCATCATTGTATATGCCAAGAACACACAACAATATCCATGTTTCTACAACCATGCCAATACTCTGCTTTCTGTTTTTCAAAAATTTAGACATCTTAATAGGTATTTGGCCATACATTGTGGGTTTTATTTTCGTTTCTCTAATGATTAGTGATGTTGAGTATCTTTTCATGTGTTTTTTGGGTCTGCTTCCTAGGTTGCAGAAAGGACAAGGGGTGAATAACGGGTTGTTTGGTACATTCTAAAAGTTAGCACTAGAGTAAAATAAAGGATTATTTGCTAAATAAAAATTATAGGAGGCCATTATTTGGGTTAAGTTCCTGCATTGGGGCACAATAGGCCAGACTTCTGAACAGCAAAGGGATAAATTAGCCAAGGGAAGAGATAACTTACAGAATTTGATAAAATTTTTTGCTAGGTATTCCTTAGACAAAGGACCATTATCTAGAATATATAAAGAACTCCAAAAAGGTAGACCATCTAAAATAAAATAGATAATTAAAAATATGTAAATTAAGTAGACACTTCTCAGAAGTACAAATGTACAATAAACATTTGAAAACATGCCCAAAATCTCTGACCTTTAGAGAAGTGAGCATTAAAATAATGCCAAGATTTCATCTTACTTCAGATAGAGTTGAAATTACCAAGAAATCAAATAATAACAAATGCTGGTGTGCCTGTGATAAAAAGTAACACTCTTACATTGTTGGTGGAATGTAAACTATAACTACAATGGAAATCAGTATGGAAATTAATCAAAGAACTAAAATTAGCAACTCCAGTTGATCCAGCTGTTTACCTTGTAAGTATCTCACCAAAAGAGCTAAAATTATTACATGACAGGTGATACATTTAAATGTTTATAGCAGTAAGATTCACAATAGATAAATCTTGGAAGCAGTCTGTAAATTCACCAACAGACAAGTAGATAGAGCAAGTTGTTATTTAAGCTCAATCTTGGAAACAACCCAAATGCCCATCAACTGGAGACTGGATAAAGAAGATGTGTTTTTTAAAAAATAAAATGGAGTATTATTCTGCCATAAAGAATGACAAGATTCATTCATTCATGTGCAAATGGATACACCTGGAGCACACACTAATAAGTGAAATAAATAGATCACAGGTAGGCAAATACCAGATCTTCTTTTTGATATGAGCACTATAGATGCAAATGAGCTCTAGAAAGTATGTCAGTTTTTTTTATAAATTGAATTCTTTATTGGTACAATTTATATACATCTCAAAATCATGCATAACATTGGGGAATTTGTACCAGTATATGACACAAA
>PVIC010013226.1:20882-38482 GCA_004025085.1 Thryonomys swinderianus
CCCACCCACACCTCCTCACCCCCTTTATACATGCTCTTTTATTTTCTTTCTGTATCATATTTATTCCTTCCCCTCATCACATTCCCACACCAAGTTTCCTATAGAAATTTTGCACTCTATAAAAGCTGTCATACTTTCTAAAGCTCATTTGCATCTACAGGTGTTCATGTCAAAGAGAAGATCCGGTAATTGTCTATCTCTGATCTATTGATTTCACTTATGTCAGTTTTTGTATTATGGGAAATTTCCAAAGGAAATCTCCAAAGGAAATTTGCTGTGGGAATGTAATGAGAAGGAATAAATACAATTCTGAAAGAAAATAAAAGAGCGTGTATATAGAGGGTGGGGAGGTGTGGGTGGGTAGGGATGTGGGTAAAAATGAGAATTAACTTATGTCATATACTGGTACAAATTCCCCAATATTATGTGTGATTGTGAGATATATATAAAATGTACCAATAAAGAATTCAATTTTAAAAAAGAAAGTTGTTATCTATACATAACATAATACTGCTCATCCATAAAGAAGGATACATTTGAGATATTTGTTGGGTATACCTAGAAAATATAATGTTAAGTGAAATAAATCAAAAACAGAAGCTGGAATTCTATATGGTATTTCCCATTTGAGTAAGGCAATGAACAAATAAAGAACAAAATAAAGGATTGATAGCAGGAAACAAGGATAGATCTTTTGCAAATAGGACAAAAACAAGGATGAAGAAAGATGGGATGGTAAAAGGAAGGGAAAGATTTAAGATGTTTATTTTTTATTTTATTTTATTTTTTTGAGACAGGGTCTTGCTTTGTAGTTCAGGCTGCTCTGAGCTCACCATATAGCTTAGGCAGGCCTTGAACTCAGCAATCCTCCTGCCTCTGTTTCCTCGAGTGCTGGGATTGCAGGTTTGAGCCACCAACCCGGCATTTGTGGTATGTGGTACTGATTGCTGGTGGGCATTGAGTCACCATCCCCGCTATTGTTGTATGTAGTTACCTGGGATCAAACCAGGGACCTTGTGCTTGCTAGGCAGTCGCCAGAGCCACTGAGCTAAATCTCAGGCCCCTAAGACATCTATTTTTTATAGTTTATAGCTAGATATTCTCCCCAAAACTGCATGTGCTAGTAGGTGGGACTTTGGTGAGGTGATTAGGTTTTGGAGATGTGATACTCATCAGTAGATAAATCCAGTGATGGGTTTATAGCTAAATGTGATGTTGGAAGATATTATAGTTTATATCTAAATATGCCCCCAAAACTTTACGAGGTCATAGGTCGGGCTTTTCATTATTTTTTTTTCCATTACTGTGTATTGAACTCAGGACCTTGTGCTTGCAAGACAGGTACAGTGCCACTGAGTTAAATCCCTGGCTCAGGTAGGGTTTTTCAGAAATAAATAGATTTGGAGCCGGGCGTGGTAGCTCACGCCTGTAATCCCAGCATTCGGGAGGCAGAGACAGGAGGATTGCTGAGTTCGAGGCTTGCCTGGCCTCCATAATGAGCTCAGGACCAGCCTGAACTACAGAGTGAGACCCTGTCTCAAAAATAACAAAACACACAAACAAAAAAATAAATAGATTTGGAGTGTGTGAATGTGGATTTGGGGTGTGATTATTTTATTAAGGGTGTAGATAGTGGAACCCATCCTAAGTGAGGAAGTAGCCTTCATTAAATATAAAGGGACAGAGATAAGGCTGGCTCGTGTCTGCTACTTAGTTTCATTGCCCTCTGCCTGACTTGGCATGGACTGTTTCTCCTCTGTGATGCCCCTCTGCCATGTTGCCCTATTTTGGAACCAGCTAACTATGGAACCAGCTGACTACAAACTGTGACCTGAAATAAAACCTTCCTATAATTTTTGGTGTTGAGTATTTTCTCTCAGCAGTGATATTAGTACATAAAACAAACTTTGGTACCAAGATTTTGGTAGTGCCGGGCGTGGTGGCTCACGCCTGTAATCCAGGCACTTAGAAGGCAGAGACAGGAGGATTGCTGAGTTCGAGGCTTGCCTGGACTACATAGTGAGCTCAGAGCCAGCCTGAACTACAAAGCGAGACCCTGTCTAAAAAAAAAAAAAAAAAAAGATTTTGGTAGCAAGAGTGTGGGCATTGTGTGATTCTGGCCCGGCCATGTGGGTCAGGAGCCTTTGAAACATTTTGCAGGAGGTATTTGGAAAGGACTGGAGATGTTGTCTAAAGAAGCATCCTCGGAATGCTGTGGGATGAACTTGATGAGTGATCTCAGTTAGCACTCATGTCGATTGCATTGTAGCTGGAAAAGACCAGACTGAAGAGGTTTCATTTGGGAAAAAAGACTGCATTGGATGTTGGACTCCAGACCATGTGTGTTATGCTTTGATAGAAAATTTGTCTGCATTTTGCTCTTGTTCAGGGACTTTCATGAAGATTAAATTTAAAGGCAGTGGGCTAATTAATCTGGCAGAAGTAATATTAAGACAATCTAATGTTGAGAAACAGTGACATGGCTACTAATGGAGGTTTTTTAGCCAGATCTATGCTGAAAACTAAGAGCAAGAGCCCAGAAGAGTGATGTAAAATGTGTGAAATTTGACCAGAAAGTAGATTCAGGTAAAGGTAAGGCCTGAAAACATGGAGCAGACCAGAAATTTGTTGCTGGAAAGGAACAGGACAAGAGAAAAGATGGCCAGAGGACATCAGAAGGACCAGCAATATTCCATTCCTTGAAGCCTCAAAATTGCAATGATGAAAGATTTTGCTTTGATAAGAGAGCCACAGAATATTGTATTCCAAAATGGGAGCAGCCTAAGGCATTTGTTCCTCAGAACTGGGTTCACAGCACTCAACAGTCCAGGCATTTTGGCCCCTACAATCAAAATAGAAAGAAGTCTGGCTGCTGCTCCAGCCGGTGGAAGACCTTCACAGCATCCACATGGTGCTTGTTTTGGGTACATAACGAGCACAAGAGTTGTGGGGATAAGAAGGCCTCCATTCAGTTTTCTAACGTCCCCGGAGGACAGGAAACATACCCCTGACAGGTCAGTGTGTGAAGCTGTGAGTGTAAGGCTGAGGGTGCTGTGGAGGCCCAAAAATGTAGAAGGCAGGAACATACATATCTTCTGAATAAATCTAGAAGTTGTTAGCAGAGCCAACCCCAAAAAGGAGTCATGAGCGCTGAAACCGTGGGCAGTGCCATAGACCCTAGGAGTTTGTATCTTGCCCCAGATTGCCCAAGATGATGAACATGGTAGTATATGACTTAACATTTGCCTCATTGGATTTTGGATTTGCTTTGATCCCACTCGCTTCTATCTCTCTATTTATGCATTTTGGAAGTGGTTATTTTCTGCCATTGTATGTTGGAAATATTTAACTTTAATTTGTACAGAAGCTCACAAGTAAGAGTTTGCTTTAAATCTCAGAAGTTTTGGACTCAGACTTTTTTAGGAATGTTGCAATTATTAGGACACTGGCAACCATTTGGAGATGGACTAAATGTTGTTCACATAAAAGGTTGCACACAAGTCTCTAGAGGTCCAGGGGTGAAATGTTATAGTAAAAAGAAGGCAGTTCTGCTGCTGTTGCTTGTAGCTTCACTGCCTTCTGCTTGCATTGCCATAGAATATTTCATTTCTGCAATGCCCTTCTGCCATGGTGCACTGCCCTGGAGCCAGCAGAATATGGTCTGAAATTTCTACAAGCTGTCAGCTGAAATAAAGCATTTTTTTTTTTTGTCTTTGAGTGTCAGGTATTTTGTCTCAGCAAAAATTGACTAAGACAAGAGATGAAACCTAATTGGAGGAGGTGGGTCATTGAGGGGCATGGCCTGGAATGGTGTATCTTCCCGCCTCCTGCTTTGATTGTTTTCTGCTTCCTTCTCCTATGGCATGAGCTACTTCTTTCCTTCCATGCTCCTCTGTCATATCACTGTGGCTTACAGGCGGCCAACTTTGGACTGAAACCTCTACAAACTGTGAGCCAAAATAAACTTTGTCTCTTTTAAATTTTGGGCAATGGACTTTGTGTCTCAGTGAATAGAAATTAAATAGATTTTGGCTCCACAGGTAGGGTCATTACATGATGATATGGTCCAGAAACCTTTGCATCTGGGTTGTGGTAAGAGTCTGGAAAAGTATAGGGTGTTGATTGAAGCAGAGGCTCTAGAACGTGGTGAGCTAAACTTGATGAGAGATTCTAGTCAGGTTTTAGATCAGAATGTTGATAGTTCTGCAGCACATAGAGAGGTTTCAGTTGGAAGAAAACTCCATTGGCAGTTGGACTCTATATCCCATGTGTTATAGTCTGGCAGATTTGTTAGCATTTTGCTCTTGTCCAGAGTCTTGGTGGAAAACTGAGATTAAAGATAGCAGACTAATCTGGCAGAGGAAGTATAAAAGCAGCAAATATTCAATATGTGCAGTGGGTCCTGTTGGGGGATTTCAGGTTGCTCTGCATTGTGACTGAACAGTAAACAGCCCAGAAGAAGGATTTAAATTTTTTTTGAAATTTGTTTCTTCCCTCATTATTTACTCCTAAACCCCATTTCCCTTTGAAATTTGATGAGAAAGAAAGCTTGGACAGGATTGGAACTTACTAAGATGGAGAACTGGAGAATTTGCTGAAAATATCATCATCAAAAGTAGTCAAATACTTTGGAACAAGATGATAGAAAAGATGGCTTGAGGGCAGGTGCAAGGCTCTATCTTTTACAGGCTCAAAAACACAAAAGTAAAAGATTTGCTTTGGATATTTTCTATTTCACAGTATCTATCATACACTCTAGAACTCGTTTATATCTTCAGTATCTGATACCAGAGAAAAGATACAGTATGGGAGTTGGGGGGGGGGGAGCGTGATGTTAAAGAAAAACAGAAACAAAGCTTATGCATACATGGGGCAGGGGGTTGTTGGGTGGGCAGGGGAATGGGAAAAAATGAGAATTGATATGTGTCTTATACTGGTACAAATTATCCGTATCGATTGTGACCATGATGTGTATATAAAATGTACCAAAGAAAATGAGTTTAAAAAGGAGGAAGCTTTGCTATGAGAAAAGCCCAAGGCACTGTACTCCAGAAGAGCAGCAGCCTAGGGAATTTATTCCTTGGTATTAGGTTCACCTTGCTCAACCGCTTAGGCACTCAGAGGCCTCTGCAACCACTAGCAAGATGCCAAAGGGCTCAGTTATGGCTCCAGTTGACAGCAGATCTTGGCATCATCCACAAGGGTGTTGGTTTTATGTGCATGAAAAATGGAAGGGGTAGGAAGGTTTCCACCTTGATTTCAGAAGAAGGCCTGCGAATCTAAATAGTGGACACCTGAGAATGCAATGTGTGAAGTGGTGAGTGCAGACCTGACATTTCAGAGGAGACCTCAGGATGTTGGAAAATCCAGGAGTGTGGATTCTCTGAAGACAGCTAAAAGATGGGAGCAAAGCCAGACCAAGAGAGAAGCCATGAAGGTTACAGCTATCATCAGCAGTGCTGGAAGGGTGAGGCTTTCCAAGCCATTTGGAGTTCATATCTTGCTACAGATTGCTCCAGATGCTGGAGATAGAGCTATAGGATTTAATGTTTGCTCTGCTAGATTTTATTCTTGCTTTGGTCGCATTCCTTTCTATCTCCCTGTTTCTACCTTTTGTAATGGCAGTATTTTCCCCATACTCTTGTATGATGGAAATATTTAACTTTCTTTTCATTTGTACAGGGACTCATGACTGATTTTTTTTTTTTTAAGACAGAGTCTCGCGTTGTAGTTCGGGCTGGCTCTGAGCTCACTATGTAGCCTAAGCAAGCTTTGAACTCAGCAATCCTCCTGTCTCTGCCTCCCAAGTGCTGGGATTACAGGCGTGAGCCACCACGCCCAGCGCTAGGGTATGTGGTATTGATTGCTGGTGGGCGTGAGTCTCCACGCCCAGCATTGTATGTGGTTACCGGGGATCGAACTCAGGACCTTGCGCTTGTGAGGCAGGCGCCGGAACCACTGAGCTAACCCTCCGGCCCATGACTGATTTTGACTTAAATCTCAGAAGAAACTTGGACTTCATTTCCAAAGCAGATAAACAAAATTAATTTCCTCTTTTTGCCATTTTTCATATTGTTGGGGATGTCACTCAGGGGCAGAGCATTTGCATTTTTCATATTGTCACTTCTTTCTGGGGTTCCTTTTCCCTTGATCTCTGCCTGTTATTAAAAGACTAAATACTTCAAAAAGTATATGAAAAATATGTTCAGCCTCTTTGGGTAGGAAATGAAAATCAAAATAATGATATTCCACTGTATTCCATTAGGAATACTCAAATACTGGTGAAGTTGTTGAGAAGAAGGAACTTTTTAACAGTATTTGTGGGAATAGAGACTAGTGTAACTACTATGGAAATCAGTATGGAGGGTTTTTTTTTTTTCCAAAAAAAACATAAGACTAGAAATTCCATTTGACCTGCTATACTTATTCTGTGAAAGACCTCATACTATAGTGATAGATTCACACTCATGTTTATAACAGTACAAGTGACCAATGGACAATTCATAGATATGGCTTGTGTGCCCGTTAACAAATGAATAGATAGGGGAACTGTAGCATGCATACACAATGGAGTATTACTCAGCCATAAGAAGCATAAACTTGAGTCACTTATAGGCAAATATATGCATAACACAATATTAAGTGAGATAAATTAGACACACAAGCTTAAATATTGCATGGTTTCTCTAATCTGAGAGCCCCAAAGTATAAATAATTTCAAGAGCATAATCAGGAAAGCAGACTCTCTGGATATTGAAAGGTATCTGGGGAACGAGGGAGAGGGGTGGGTGGGATAAGGGGCAGTAAAAATGACCAAGTATGATATATGTATATGAGCCAATTCCCCAAGATGAATGTGATTATTGTGTATCAAACATACCATAATAAAAGATTTTAAGATAAAATTCATCCCATTATTCAAAGCCCAGCTCAAACACAGCATTCCTTGAGAAGTTCTCCTTGATTCACATCCTCTCCAAACTGCTGTAATCTCTCCCAGACCATAAAACTACAGCTCAGAGAGGAGTCAGGGGAACTGAGCCAGTCTCTGATCACGATACATAAGAAAATACAGGCACATGTAAGTTCCAGATTAAAAAGGTTTCAATGATGTCATCTTCATCTTACTCTCTGTATAGTACAATATTTTATAGCTTGTGTGTACTCATTTATGTGAAATTGCAGATCGTATTTATCTACTTTTAACTCACCTAATCCTCACAACTGAGGAAGTAATTTAAAATCTTATCCAGTTAAGTATATCAAGGATTAAAGAGAAACAGTGTATGAGAAAATAAGAAAATGGCAGAGCTAGTGCCATATTGCTTTCAGAAAGTTCTGCTCCTGAAATGAGCTCTTTGTCAGCCACATTACCAAGTCAAAGCAGCAGCAATCTAATTAATAAACTGATAAAGAGTGGGCCAGGAATGAAAATTACTGAACTAAGAATCAGAATTTTGGATTGCTGCATAATGAAGGATTAAACTAAGATTTGAAAATGAAACTTATTCAATCACATTGTTATCTCTAAGGAAATTATTTTAATGTTAATTTTTTTTTTTTTTTGAGACAGGGTCTCGCTTTGTAGTTCAGGCTGGCTCTGAGCTCACTATGTAGCCTAGGCAAGCTTTGAACTCAGCAATCCTCCTGTCTCTGCCTCCCGAGTGCTGGGATGACAGGCGTGAGCCACCATGCCCGGCACTGTGGAATGTGGTATTGATTGTTGGTGGGTGTGAGTCTCCATGCCCAGCATTGTATGTGGTTCCTGGGGATCGAACTCAGGACCTTGCGCTTGTGAGGCAGGCGCCGGAACCACTGAGCTAACCCTCCGGCCCCCTTAATGTTAATTTTTGATGAAAGTAAAACAATCTGTGAGACAATATAATCATAAATTATTTTGAAATGTCATTAATCTTTGTTGCATACTTTAATTTTGTTGTATAATGTGAACAATGAAGCAGTACAGTACTATAGGATTAGTTATAAATACATATGCACACACAAATATAAAAATACACAGATTTATACACATACTGAGAGTGTAAGGCTCAGACTTCTTTCCTCAGTGATAAAATCAGAAATTGAATAAAGTGAAAGCGATACTTTAAGCTACCGCATATGTATTGTGAGGAGAAAGGGGAATAAGGAGTATGGAAACATCAATTTAAAGGGATATTTTTCTGTCCAGACTCACAGATGAGACAACCCGCAAACCAAGTCTGTACCAGAGCCGGTAAAACCTTCAAAGATCTGGGGGGAAATCAAATGAGGGTTAAAGGAGAGTTGCAGTGATACCTACACATCGGGGAGCTGTGGCTCTCGGGCTGCTGCTCATCTTCTGTCTCTATTCAGAGCCAGAAAAGGCACAGTCTCCTCCAGCAGATGAAGCCCTCTGTCTACCCCAAAGATGGAACTTGGTAAAGCTGTTCCTTGGCTCAAGTTGAGCCCTTGTTCATTTCCATCAGTGGGAACCTTCCCTGAGGGCATGCCCTGCACAGCTGCATAGTGGCCCTCTGCTAGAATACCAAACAGGTAGCAAAGCTGCTTTCAAGTCTCTTCAAGTGATTCTGATGATATGCCAAGGTTGTGTTGCATACATAATACTAGGCTTCCTTGTTTATTCTATTAACTTTGTAGAATTCTTAATAGAAATGCATTTTAAAACTGGTCTGCAATTTTGTTATCTCACTAATTAAAATTGTCTTCCTATCACTGAATTTCATTTAGGAAATGTTTATGTGTGCCATTGGGCTAGTCGCTTTCTCCTTGTGAGCTTCCGTTTCTCAGTTATACAATTAAAGGAATAGAAATAGATGATCTAGAAGGTCCTTTCCTGCCATACCCCGTTTGTTCTATGCATTTGCCACTTAGAAGTGTATGAAAATTCTCCGCCACACAGCCTGTGCAGTTACATTTCATTGGCTCATTATAGCACATTTTCCTGAGAAGTTTGAAGGCATATGTTCACTCTAATCTTGCTTTGAGAGAAGGGACCTTTTTCCCCTTCTTTTTTTTTTCTTTTAAAGCTTTTGTATAGCAAAAGAAGCAATCAACAGAGTGAAGAGACAGCCTACAGGACTGGAAAATAATTTTGCCAGCTATATTTTAGACAGAGGTTTGATACCTAGAATACAGGAATTTAAAAATATTACCCCTTCCAGAATGAAGTATCCAACCTAAATTGGCAACTGATATGCACAGATTCTTCTCCGAACTAAAAATGCCCAATAAATACTTGAAAAAGTGTTTACCATCTCTAGCCATCAGAGGAAAACAAATTGAAACAACACTGAGATTTCACCTTACTCTGCAAAGAATGGCTACATTGAAGAAATCAAATAATAAATTCCGGTGAGGCTATGGGTAAAAAGAACCCTCTGTGTTATTGGGAATATCAATAACTGTAACCTCCATGAAAATCTGTATAGCGATTTCTCCAAAACATTGAAACTAAAAGTCCCCCTCATAGGTAAAAAGTTACTGTGTTACAGTTGTATGTGCATCACAATTCACAATAGCTTATATGTCCATCAACAGATGAAAAGATAAATAAAACATGGTATTTGCACACAATGAAGAGAGGACATTTTTTAAAATCATGAATCACACTATCTTCTTCTTGCCAATCTCCAGCAGACATGTTTAGAGTGGGGTAGAGCACAGCAAACATTTACAGCCGATTTTAGAGTGGCAACTTCAATTGTCTAATTACCCTGCATATGCTTAATTATAGACCATATTTACTCATGTGTCATGGAATGTAAAAGTTTTCTTTCCCAGCTATTACTATAGGCAACTCTGAAACTAACAATCTAGCTATAATAACTCAAAGAGAGCAGGTGGAGATCTGTGAGTGGTAATGTTTGAATCCTTTCACTTTCTCTTATAAGCATCATTATATTTCCTTTCTGTTCACTGCCTAAATATGCAGAAGTTTCTGCTTCAAATGAAAAGCATTATAGCCTAATTGGAAGACAAAATATATAGTAGTATACATAGTGTTTTCTTCTCAAAATGAGAAGAGAAGAAAATAAGGGCAGATAAGTAAGTAACCCAAATAAATTTCATCTTTTCATGAATTACTGATCTGAAAACATGTATATCCAATTAACTACCTGTATGATCTAGGAAGAATTAGTTCTTTAAGCCTTACTTTCCTTCGATGTATAATAAATTTCTCTGAGTTCAAGAAAGTCAAGAAATGTATAGAGAGTACTTAAAAGGATTAAAGGAATTCTTTTATTTATGCTCTCATTATTCCTGGAGGCAGGAATATGTACTAAGAATTTTATCATTTTTGTTGGTTGCATATTCCTATTCAACTAATCATCTTTCCAGAAAATCTTTCATTTTATCCAATTCAATTTCTCAACTAACATCCATGTCTTATATATAACTTATCCATAACTGAGATAAAAATATTTGTGCATTCCTTCAGTTTGGATTCAAGAAGCTAGAAATTGGTTAGACTAATAATTAAGTGAATTTGCTAGTGGATACTTGTATCACCAAGGAGCACACTAACATTCTTGGGCCCAACTAGAGCAAATTCAAATCCAGTGAGTTTGGATGAGACTAAGAATTCAATTTTTTTTTTTTTTTGAGACAGGGTCTCACTTTGTAGTTCAGGCTGGCCCTGAGCTCACTATGTAGCCCAGGCAAACCTTGAACTCAGCAATCCTCCTGTCTCTGCCTCCTGAGTTCTGGGATGACAGGCGTGAGCCACCACACCCAGCACTGTGGTATGTGGTATTGATGGCTGGTGGGCGTGAGTCACCACACCCAGCACTGTATGTGGTTATCAGGTATCGAACTCAGGACCTTGTGCTGCAAGACAGGCACTGGAACCACCAAGCTAAATCTCCAGCCCAGGAACTGAATATTTTAACAAGCTCCCAGATTATTTAGCTTCAGGCAGCCAGTGGTCCACTGGTGAGAAATATTTCACTCAAGTAATGGTGATGGAAAGAGATCTTTAACTATGCCAGTCTCGGGTTGCCATTTGTCCCACTCCTGGCCTGTGTTGCTTCTGTTCTCTCTATAGTGTTTTTGTGGGTTGAGAGACAGAGATATGAGTTTCAGAAAGGGACAGGGACTTCTCCAGAACCCCAGTAAGTGAAAGAAGGAACAATATTGGAGTTTTCTCTCCTGGACTGGAGTTGGTTTTATAGACTGGACTCTTTAGAACTGTCTTCCTTTGAAATCCAGCATAACAGACCAGGATGAGAACAAAGCAATTCCTCACATTAGTACTTCTGTCCCCTAGTTGGCCTATGTGCTTCTATGACCAGTGTCAGGTTGGATGGTGAGTAAAGAGAAACAGCTAATAAATGATATATCTTCAGGTTCTTATGGCTTTCACTGTGAAAGGATACATTTTACAGTACTCTAATAGCTGATGTGAGGAGATTAGCTGGGAATAGCAGCCTTTGACTATGACTCTAGTGTCACTGAATTAAGGAACCAAGGAATGACAGAGTAGCAGGGCCCACTTTCAGTCTGAGTGCCTGAGGCATATGTATATCATTCTGTTGCACTAAAATTTCAGTAAAAAGAAGCATCAGCTAATCTTAAAGGTGGTCCTACCAAAAAAAAAAAAAGCTTGAAAAAGCTATAACACAAACGTTACAAAGGAGGAAACTAAGAGATGTGACTTGCTCAAAGTCTCTTTATATATTTAGATAGTGAATATTGGCTTCAATTCTTACCCTCAAAAGTTTTTAAGAGGAAAATACATGAATAATAGTTTCTGGAATACTCAGTACATACTAGGCACTGTTCTATGTGCTTCATATTTAACATCCACAGCAACACATCAGGGTATATGTACATACTGTATCCCCATATTATAGACAAAGCAGTTAGGTACAGAGAAGTTACACAGATTGACTAAGACCTCATAGCTAACTATAGAACTGAGAGTAGATCATGACCAGAGATACCAAGTTCCTAAAGCTGATGAATTTAACCCCACTGTGCAGCCTGTCTCTGCAACATAAATATCAGGAGTTCAAGATAATCTTTATCAAATTCTTAGAATTTTGTCTGTTCCTTTATCAAAATTTCACTTTAGTAGCGGGATTTAGCTCAGCAGCACTGCACCTGGTGGGCAAGCCCAAGTCCTGAGCTCTATCCCCTGCACCAAAATGAACACACAAAACACACACATATACACACAACTCGGGTCCTACTGGGAAGTTCTTGGTAGGCTAATTAACAAAAACTCCACATTAAGTTCTGATTCACCAGTCCTGAAAGTTGAATAGTTTCAGTGAAGTTTGGGGAATCCAAACTGTGAAGAAATGAGAACCGCAAATCGGCAACCACATCTTGCATCACTACACACAGATTCCACTAACTCACTAGGCCTATTGTGTCTTTCTGAAAAGTCACCCAGCATTAGTGAAATGCATTCAGTACCATTCTATGAACCACACATAGATGATATCTTATCTCTAAGACACTTTACATCTAAAGTATTTCTGCAGCTGTCATGGGCCACAGAATTACACTTTGCATATTATGTGCATTGCTATAGGTTCTGCCACATGATACAGTTTTATTTCTAGAACAGTCTAGATTGTTGATATAAAATTTACTCAAAAGCCTGTTCATTGTATTAATTCAGATGACGAGGTAATTTTCTGAATCTTGAGAGTTGTGCTGGGGTTTGAGGGATGGAAGTCTAGGAAGAAGTAGCAAAGACAGTATGCAAGTTAAGTTAGTGGTTCTCTGATAACTCAAAAACTCTGTCCCGCTCTCTACTATCATTAACTCAGCCTAAAGTGTCCATTTCTTGATTTTCTTCAGTGTTGATTTCAGAGTATGATGAATCTTGGCCTCAGATCCATACTCCCCAGAGTGCAGAGAACCTCCCACAGGGAACAGTTACAGGACAGTGTTTGTTGTTAATTAAACTTTATGAAAATATTTTAGTTGAATGAGAACTACACCAAAATTTGCTCTGAAGGATAGAATAAGAGGGGTGGTTTTAAGGTCTGAGTAACATGATTGTTACAAAATCTCATTTAGAATTGGAAGCCTTAAAAAGTTCTGCTTGATTTTCAATGTGAAGAATAAAATGATCAAATCTTCACGTTGAAAGTCACTGAACGATTGATGAAACCTACTGCTCTTTCCTTTTAGTCCTAACCAGGTGCAGAAAACTAGGTGCTTAGAAGTTCAGTCCAAAACTTAGAAACATATGTTATGGTTTTAAGAAGTTCTGAATTTAAATTCTTTTTGGGTACATACTCTACTGATCATTACAATTTTCAGTGCTCTCAGTTGTTTCCTGCTCAGTCGTTTTACACATTTATCTTATGTGTCTGATCCTAAAGATCTTATTTTTGGAATACTTGCCAAACTACATCAGAGTGATGGAATTATATACCAGTGTAGGAACACTGGCCACCCAGGGCCACATACAGCTACTGGGAGCTTGAAATGAGAGAATAAAGTTGATTTCCTTACACATTACAGTGAGTTTTTAAGTAGTAACATGTCTTTTTAAGGACTTAAGGTGTTTTCCATTACTAATGCAATGAAGGTATTCCTATCTACATGATATATTTAGTATAAGGAAATATTTGGCTATCACAGATTCTAAATAAAATCTTATCTGAGTTCCTTTGCCAAAGATATTGGTGCTTCCTGATTCTTATGTTTGGTTGTACCGCATGCCCCAGTTTAGCTCAGTGCTCCTCCACTGGGCAAACACATGAACATACCAGACCTTCCCAGCAGAAACTCCAATAGGAAAACATACTGTGAAAAGACATGCTGCTGATTAGAGTGTGTTGTTTGCATGAATGACCAGAAAATTATTGAGAGCCATTGACAGAGCATATTTGAAAGGATTCCCAGAAAGTGTTGGCTTGATGGCTGTCACTTGGTTTCTGTTTGAACTCATGCTTTTACAGACCCCTGTGAAATGGAAAGAATAGAATCTGACGTTCCTTGGTTTCATCCCAGATAAAAATGCCTAATGGTTTAATCTTAGCTTTCTGCCAAATTCTCTAACATGGGGTCATTTTTGGGACCACAATTTTCTGTTCCCTCCTGAGAAACTTCAATGTTCCCTGGGTTGCCTCTCTTGACTTCGTAGATTGACTGTCCTGATTTGTGTCTGATTCTGCTTGTAAGCTATCAAAGCTGGTCAGCCACTGTTAATTAATTAAACATTCACAGGATCTCTTGGACTGTACTGAGCTGTGTTTACTTTATACCCAATATTCAACTTTGAATGGATCTGTGCCAAAGGCTACAGGTCAGGTGGTGAAAAAGAAAAAGGAATTGATTGGTGGTGTCTTTGTCACCCACCCAACGTAAGTATTCAAGCCTGGGAAATTCTGTGCATGCATAGATTTGCCAGTGGCCTTGGGTATTTGAATAGGCTTGTTTCACTGAAAGACCAGGTAAAACTTGAAACTAAGAAAGAGTGCAAAGCCATGTCAAAGGAAGAGTTCTGATGGGGGCAATTGAGGTCTGTATTAGTTTTCAGATCTTAGATGAGGGTGAGGCCTGAAACATGAAACAAAATGAATGAGTAGAACGTCTAGTGGAAATAGGAGGTATAGAAAGAGGAAATAGTGGGAGGGGAAGGGAAAGAGAGCAAGGAAAAATGCAGAAGAAGGTTCTTCTGGTCCCAGCTGTCTCTTTGTTCTTTCTCTAAAATAATCCACAATGTGTAAGAAACCTTAAAGTGAATTCCTCACTGGAAGTCATTGAAAAATTTGAAATAATTCTGTCCAAAGGCTGGAACAGTTTACTCCAAAGACACAGTGGTTTGATTTTTCTTCATGTGTCATTGTCATCTTTCTCTTATGTGGTATAGGTATATTTTTTCTAATGTTCGGCTATTCCATTTAATTTAGGAGACCTGTTTTTTTTCTAAGCCTGGAATTCAACTGTACTGTACTAAGACGCTGTTCTGAAATAAGTAAAACTTATTTTACTTTTGGCCTGCTTCATTTAGATGTTTTGATGCTGTCAGATAGTAATTCTCCCCCAAGGGATTATGATTTTTTATGGGAAATATGCTGTTATAAAAATAAAAATATTTATTACTTTCCTACTATATGCAAGGGAATATGTCATTTTGCAGGATGTGGAATGATGGGTGAAAAGAAATACAGCCTCTCAAGAGGCTCACACTCTTCTTGAGAAGGTACAATGTTCAGATAGAAAATAATGGCTAATGTTGTTTTAAAGGAATAATTTAAAAAGTTCAATTGCACTCTTTAGATTCTGCCTAATAGACCCAGAGGAAAGAGCAATCATTAAAGACTGAGAAAGCCAGCAAAGGCTTTTAAATGCTTGCTACACACTAGCTATGCAATATATATTTGTTGAGTAAGGTGTATTTTAGCTGAATCTGGAGGGATGCACAATTCCTAGACAATTTAGAGTAACAGGTATATTCTTAATAGGATATGTAGCATAGGTAAATGGGGAGGCAAAGGCTGTGTTGGGGACATTGTAGTAGTAGTTTTAAAGCAGAGTGCCAGTGGAAAAAATTATTATGGGTTGAATATCAGTGGCTGGTATCCATGCAAAGTCCATGTATTAAAGTCTTATTCTTTAGGGTGGCACTGATGGTAGGTGCTAAGAAACTTTAGAGGGTCACTGGAGCCATGCCTCCAAAGAGGATTATTGGACCCCAACATGTCTGTTTCCTCTGGTTTGTAATACAAACAGTTCATTTACCCCTGTGCTCCTGTCATGATATGCTGTCTCATTAGGAGTACAAAGCAATGGATTTTGCTTTGGAATCGCCAAATTTCTGAGCTAAAATAATCTTATTCTTTTTATAATTTAATTTTATCTCAAGTATGTTGTTATAATGACAGAAAGCTAACACCAAAATCATACTGAGAATGTGGTATGTACCAGATAATGGAAGGCAAAGGGTCCATGGAATAGGAGTTTGAGCTTTATCTTGTAGGTTGGGAGGGAACACTTGAACACTTTCATTAAAGGGTAATGTGTAGGGAGGTTGGCTTGATGGGGGAGACTAGAGGCAGTGAGATAAGCTAGGAGGCTCAGGATGTAGTTGTGGGCTGTCTCTTGGGTAACAACAGTGGAAAAATGTAGCAGGCAGTAATACAATATAGAAGAGAAATAACAGGACTTAGTGACTTGATTATATATGGTAAAGGCAAGGTGGAAGGAAAGATGACTCAAACTTATAGCATATAAGATGGAAGAATGGTAGTGGCATCCCTAGAAATGATTCTTTTACCTGATATTGTTCAATTGTGTCTTGGACTAGTTTGAAAACGGAAAAATCTAAAGATTTTATATATATATATATATATATATATATATATATATATATATATATATATATATATATATATATATATATATATATATAAAATGGGGTATTATTCTGCCATAAAGAATGACAAGATTAGAGGACTGGGGAACTTGTGGTGGACGGACCGGACCCAGCAGCTCCGGGCCCGCTGTGCCGTGTTTCCAGCGGACTGGGGAACTTACGGCGGATGGACCGGAACCAGCAGCTCCGGGCCCGCCGTGCCCTGAGTCCAGCGGACTGGGGAACTTACAGCGGACGGACCGGACCCAGCAGCTCTGGGCCGCCGTGCCGTGAGTCCAACGGACTGGGGAACTTACGGCGGACGGACCGGACCCAGCAGCTCCGGGTCCCCCATGCCGTGAGTCCAGCGGACTAGGGAACTTGCGGCGGACAGACCGGACCCAGCATCTCCGGGCCCGCCGTGCCGTGAGTCCAGCGGACTGGGGAACTTACGGCGGACGGACCGGACCGAGCAGCTCCGGGCCGCTGTGCCATGTTTCCAGGGGACTGAGGAACGAGCAGCGGGCAGACCGGACCGAGAAACTCCGAGCCCACCGTGCCATGCTTCCGGCGAACTGAGTGAGCAGCACGCAGACCCGGCTGCAGGGTGCAGTCCATTTCCAGTGGACTGAAGGCCACCCAGCAGCACATTGTATCCCGGAGCTGTGCAGTGAGGAGTCAGACATAGAGGTAACTCATAAGCTCAAAGTATCCAGTATAGAATCTAACAAACTTTTTTGTCTTATTTACTGTGTTTAATATTGATATTGGCATTTATTGTATTATGGTAACAAATATGATGTGATTGTTCTGCTCAAATATCTACCATGATGTGTCAGGAGTGAGAACTCTCAAGGGTTATTACAGATTCAAGGAAGACCCCCCAGGAAAGTGCTGCTTCCAAGGGGCCCCAGATAATAGAAAGAGACCTGCAACAAACATTGTCCTGTCATCAGTCAAAGAAGAGCATTAAAAACAAATAAAGAGTAGAAATGGGAAAATACACAAAAAACCAGACACAAAGATCACCACCACAGGGAAATTCAGAGAAAAGGGAAATAGGGCAAACTGAAACTCAAGCACCAGGACTCTTGGAGATGGTAACTAAAGCAGATCTAGTAAAATGGAAAACAGAACTCATGTCTGAGATCAAAACAGAGATACTGTCCTCAGTGAAAGACTTCATTAAAGAAGAGATCAGTGAGATGATTGAATCCAAGTTAGCAGAAGCAATGGAACCTTTTAAACAGCTTCAAGCAGAACTCCAGGGAATGATGAA
>PVIC010013227.1:0-29028 GCA_004025085.1 Thryonomys swinderianus
CTGAGTAAAATATACTTGGCCCATACATCACAACTTGGTATCAATAAAGTGGCAGATCTGCATTTCTGGATGGAATAAAGTGTGTAAAATAATAAAGGAATACCATTGTTTCTCCTTAGCAAACAAGGCACTCATCAAAAATATTCCCACCTAATATGATGAGGGGAAGGAATAAATTGATACAGAAAGAAAATAAAAGAGCATGTATAAGGGGGGAGGAGGGGGGAGTGGGTAGGGATATGGGTAAAAATGAGAATTAACTTGTGGCATATACTGGTACAAATTTCCCAATGTTATATGTGATTTTGAGATGTATATAAATTGTACCAATAAAGAATTCAATTAAAAAAAATATTCCCACCATGGGCCAGAGGGTTAGCTCAGTGGTTCTGGCGCCTGCCTTGCAAGCGCAAGGTCCTGAGTTTGATCCCCGGTAGCCACATACAATGCTGGGTGTGGAGACTCACGCCCACCAGCAATCAATACCACATACCACAGTGCTGGGCGTGGTGGCTCATGCCTGTAATCCCTGCACTCGGGAGGCAGAGACAGGAGGATCGCTGAGTTCCAGGCTTGCCTGGGCTACATAGTGGGCTCAGCACCAACCTGAACTACAAAGCGAGACCCTGTCTCAAAAAAAAAAAAAAATATTCCCACCAAAAGCACTTAATTCACTGGAAAGAAAGAGAGCCTGCAAATGGAAATTTGCTTACTGTTCATTGTATGTTCATGAGATGCTTTCAGAAACATAAGAAATTAAATGAATAATTATAAGGCAATGAATGTGATATATATGTATATGTGTGTATGCAAAATGTTCAGCAATAAGATTATCATTATGCAATAAAGCAAGTTGCAGAGTGAGGGATTCATTTTTCATTACTGATGGTATTGAGAAATAGTTGATTGTTTAAATGCCATAGCTTAGGAATTTTACCTGGCTTGGAGTACCTCTTTGACAAATATTTGCTGAATAAATGTGGAATGGGGAAACAAATAAGTGCCATCAATTATAACAACAAGTCACAGCTTCTGATTCCTTCAGAGACCAACTTTCACACCTGTCTTTTTTCCCCATGCCCCTAGAATTATCACTCAGAGAGGACACCAAGGACCTCAGTGTAGAGGAAAGAACATTCCAGATAATTTTTTGAAGAGCAGTAGTAGTAAGATTTGAATCCAAGAGGAATCAAAGAGAAGATAGAGAGGCTAATGCTGTCACATGGTGGTATGGAAAGGGAGTATTCTCTGCACAGATCTGAGCTGGAGAGAAAGTGGTTTGTAGCCAAACACGGATTCTAGTTCATTCCAAGAAAGTGAATCTGGGCAAACTCTGCACCTGACTTTTGTTTTTAGCGCTGAGTTGGCTCTCCTAAAACCGATCACTTGTTGGCTTAACCTAGATGCTTAAGACATAACCTTGCGGTCGTTGCATTTGGACTGACTCTAGCATGTAACTAGAGGTTGTCTTACGAGTTATTGTGTTGCTTAGCCTTAGCCACTTCACTCAAGTCATGGTAATGAGGCAGCCATGAGTAAGCCCTTATGGTGTGTGTCTGGATGTCCTCCCCGAAGCCTTGTGAGCTCAAAAGTGGGGCTTGTAGAAAGTGAGTAGATTATAAGGGTATAAATGACTTGCTGTTAGGAGGTGGGAACTGGTCAGGATAGGTCACTGTAGATGTGTCCTAGGGGAATGTATCTCCTCTCCCAGCTCCTCCCTTGATCTTTCTCTGCTTTCGGCCTGCCGTGCCTTGAGCAGCTCCTCCTCCCCCGTGCGCCTGTACCGTGCTTCTCTCCTTGGAGGAAGAGGAGTATGGATGAAACCTCGCCGGAAAGTGGAAGCCAAAATGGACTTCTTTAACTTGCAGGTGTTGGGTACTCTGTTCCAGCAAGAAAAATGTGTGAGTCACACCAAGCCAACCTGATTACAACCCCTTTCTGCTCACAACTACATTTTTAGTTATTTATTCATAATGATGATGAGCTTTCATAGTAATTGGGGTATAATTCCTAGCCTTATGATACACAGTTTATTTATCCAAAGTAGTCAGCTTGATTGTAATGTATTTTCAGTGATCATAATATGTGACTCCATGCCTTACTGATCTCATTATCTTATCATCGTTAGGACAATATCTTAACCAACCAAAAACTTGAGCCAATAGAACTAAGCACTGTTTTGTGTCCGCCTAAGTTTCCTGGCAATAAATACCCCAGGGAATTATGTAGCTACCAATGTAAAGTGACTGAGGATAAAGTTTCTAGCATTAATTATCATAGTTAATCCCATAATTCACTTTTATGTTCAGTAGCCACTCTAAGTTACTATTCTGTGTGAACTCTCTCAGCAACTGTACCTACAGCTGAAGCATTTACCAGAGATGCGGTCTCTGATTCTTTTGCCCCTTTGAGGAACTATCTATGACCTACACACAGAGATAGTTGGATGAAGAGATGGTAAGGAAAAAATGTGCACATAAGAACTGTTCAAACTTGAAACAGTTTGGAATTGATTTTTTTTTAATTTGAAGGCCATCTCCATATCTTCGTTAAGAAGGATGGAGTTTTCAGTGGGTATCGCATTTCTATTTCTCAGTATGGATCCGCATTCAAAGCCTAGAGGGGCCAGGCAGGTGTTGTGACTGAGGAACGCAGGGGAGCAGTGGCCTGCGGCAGTCCAGGGAGCCCACTCACCCTCCCAGAGAGGCAGCCGGCCCTCAGCAGCTCCGCCATGCACCAACTGGGTCGCATGGGAATCAGGTTTTTCCGCTTGTCAGTCGAAGGTAGGAATCTTAACCTTTCAATGAAATCACCTGAGTTTTAAGTCTTAGTAAATAATTCAAAGATATTCTGAATGTCTCTGGGCCAAATCAAACATGAATGCAGAATAGATTCAGACCATGGGCCACCAGCTTGCAACCCCCACCTTAATGTGTTCTTGTAATTTCTGCTGACACTCTTATCACACACTGTATTTTTCACTGCTACTATAAATTACTATTTTATGTGAAGAAAATGAAGTCTGTTGTTACCACGGTAGCCTCAGCATTTTCAATAGTGAGCAGAGAGAATATGAATTTAAATAATGTTGGCTAATACTGCACTCTATGAATTTAAAACTTTTACCAAATTAATGTGTTTTAGAAGAAGCAAGCTATTCTGTTTTAATTCTATCCAACATGGAATCAGTCTTAGACACATTTTTGGTTTAATAAAATCAGCAACCTTATCTGTAAGCATTTCCTCTTTAATCTGAAACCCCTGTACATCTAAAGGAAATGCCATATATCCATTTCTGGTTCATTTACGTTAAATCATTAAAATGTTCTTTGATAAAACCCTTTGATGTCTATGATGGTTTTGGAAGTCATTCAAAAAACATTCTAGTCCTTTTTCTCTGTAGTCACATTTTCACTAATATAAACAAGTTCAAACACCAAAGGATTTTTGCTTGTAGGCTATAACCCAAAACTTAAGGATTCTGTGACTTCTACACAAAGACAAAAATGAATTATTTTTTTTCCTAATTACCACTATCATTGCTTATCCTATCCTAAAGAGATGATGCTATAAGTTCATCCAACAAAGAATTCCCACTTTACAATTTCAAATTATAGAATCTGTCCACTTTAAGTATGATTCTGAGCTGATGTCAAATGTTCGTGTTCTTAAAAATCACACAAACTTGGTCATACAGATTGAAGCTCCTGCTTGCTGTTCCTCCAAATGCACACAACTAGGGCAGAAAGGATGTGCCATATGGGAAAGGAATATATATTTATGAGATGACTCTTTATGCAGGGAGGACATACAGTGCTTTTGTTCATTTTCAAGCAGACAAAATAGATCTTTTGTGAGAGATCAAGCTATCCCCACATTACCGAGAGCTGTCACTTAAAATACAATTATGATTAATATCACTTGCAAATTGAATGCCGACTTGGATCCTCTCCTTCCAACAGGAAATGCAGTTCTGTAGGGACACAGGCAAAGAACATGTGTAAACCCCTGGGAATGAACAATGATGAAATGACCCAAAGCATGATTATTCCTTGCTACTTCCTGAGATCTGTTCCTGAAATCCCCAAACTAACAGTTCTCTGAATTTATGGTTCACAAAAGTGTTCAAGGGTTTTCAGACCCCTCGCCTAACTCCACAAAAAGTGCGGAAGGGAGGGATTTCAAAGATGTGCAGAACTGGGTCAGCCAAGGTTCACTCCTTGAGATCTTCCAGATATTTGTTAGGAGTTCATGGGAGGGGATGTTCATTTCTGTAGACACAAGATGGATTTTCCAAAACAGAAAATGCAGGTACTTTTAAGTCTCTGGCTAGACTGAGATAAGCTTGTCTGCTGATGGCGGGACTGTTCAAATGTAGTCTCAGGTTTACTCAGAGGCCACCAAGCAAAGCAGGAGGGGAAGTGGGAACCAGGCCAGGAAGTTTTACACGGAGGGGGCTTTCCTAAACTAGAGAGGCAATGATCAAGTGTATCCACCATCTCCATGTGGAGGGCAATTCTGGCCCTGTGACACTAAATGGCTGTTCTGAGCCCTGTCTGTCGTTCTGCACTGAGAAGAGGGAAGCAACCACTTTCTGTCAAGGTTTGCATACTTCACAAGACACCTAGGGTGACTATGTGCCCCTTGATGCGATATACTGATTTCCTTTGGCTCTAATGGGCCAAGTAGGCTTACAAAAACTTAGTGGGGTCTGTTTGCTTCTGTGTGAAGCAGTGTGCTAGGTGTGGGGCTATCCAGGGCAGCCTTGTCAGGGCTGGCTCTTCTTTTACTTTCTCGCTTCATATCCTGGTATCTACTGTGAAGCTTTCTCCTCTGTATCCTTTAAGAAAAAGCAAATGTGTGCTCTTCCGTTTAGACTCACTACTATATGGCAATAGCATGTACATTTCATGGGGGAAAAAAATTAAACTTGCTGTATGAAGAAAAAAGGAACTTAAATCTGATGGTTTTAAAATTTTTTCCTAAATGCAGTCACATGTGGTATTAAAAATAGAGCCTATCTGACAGACATGGTGGCTCATGCCTGTAATCCCAGCAAGTGAGAGGCAGAGGCAGGAGGATTGCTGAGTTCAAGGCTTGCCTGGGCTACATAGTGAGCTAAGGGCCAGCCTGAACTACAAAGTGAGACCCTGTCTAAAGAAAAACAACAACAACAATGAAACAAACAAACAAAAAGATAGAGCCTATCCTCCATGGTGGTCCCACCAGATTATATTGGAGCTGAAAACCCCAGTAACCTTGTGGTGTTGGAACCATCCTGAAGTACGTTGCATTACTCATATATGTGCAATGACACTGCTATAAGTAAACCTCCTTCATTGCCAATCATAGAGTATAACAGTTATATACAATTCATAATGATTAATAATAAAAGACAATGTCACTAGCTTGTGTGTACTATCCTATACTTTTTAGTGATACTCTAGAGTGCACTCCTTCTCTTTACTAAAAAGAATTTGACATAAAATAGTGCCCTTGCATCTCACATTTGCTCTCTTGACTGCACCAGTAAGCCATGTGAAGCAACTGATCCAAACTGTCTAGATCTGTAGAATGCACTCTATGATGATTCCATGAAGAAGTCATGTCATGATTCACCTCTCAGAACTTACCTCCACCACTAAGAGATATATGACTGCCTGCCCTTCCCCCTTATCAAATAACATATGTACAGTAAATGTATTCAAAATATGTGATTCACTGGATTTTTACAAACATATTACCCATGGAACTACCTCTCAGATGAAGATACAAACACCCCCCAAATTCCGAAGTTTCCCTTGGCCTTTTCCCAGTCATTAGCCAGGCTCTCCAGGGTAACATCCATTTCAACTTCTGTTGCTATTAGAGTAGTTTGTTCCTGAACCTCATATAAATGCAGTCCTCAGAGGGTACTTTTTGTTGGTGCCTTTGACTCAACATAATGTCTTTGAGGTTTATGTATATTGCTTGGTGGAACAGTAGCTCTTTCTTTTTTAAGTTTATATGTAATATTCATTGTATAAATTATCTCACAATATATTTATCCTTTGTACTACTGATGTATATTTGTGTCATTTCCAGCTTTTGACTATAATGAATACCAGTCTTGTGTCCATTTTTCTCAATATTTTTATTGGGCATATATCTATGGGAAAACAATGTGTATTTAGCAATAGCAATGTTGCCAAGTAGCTTTCCAAAGTGACTTTGCCATTTTATCCTTCCATCAGGAATGTTTGAGTGTTTCTCTTGCATACAAGCTTAACAACACTTGGCTTTGTTCTTGTTTAAAATTTCTTCAATTCTGGCAAATATGAAATATTATTTCACTGTTTTTATTAACTGACATTATACTGATAGCTAATAGTGATGAATGCTTTTCTCCACGGTTATTAGTTTTTTATATGTTCTCTTATGTAGTGCCTGTTCAGGTCTCTCTCTTTTTCTTACTCATTCAATTATTTTTCTTTTCCTTATTGATTCATAGAAGTTCTCTATATATCATGAATGTCAATTTTTGGGTTTTTGGAATATCATTCTTTTGACAGATTTCTATTGTAAATAACCTCTTCCAGTTTGTGACTTGACTTTTAATTCTTTTCTTGTCAAATTTGAATGAACAGGGCTGTGGATTTAGCTCAGTGGCACAGCACCTGCCTCATAAGCACAAGGTTCTGAGTTCAATCCCCAGTACTGGGAAAAAAATAGGATGAACACAAGTTCTTAATTTGAAACATCTAATTTATTAGTATTTTTATGATTAGTCTTTTCTATTTCCTAATTAAAATTTTTTTCCTTGTCCCAGGATCAAAATTCTCATTTTTTATAGAATACTTATTAATATATTTCACTTCTAAGGTTATTTTCCATCCTGAATTAATTTTTTAGTAGATTGTGAAGTAGTTATCAAGGTTAATTGCTTCACATAGATATTAATTGTTCTAACATGACATGAAAAAGATCTTTTTTCATATTGAGTTGTGTCTCTGTCATAAATCAAGTGACTGCATATGTGTGGACTTGTTTCTAAGAGTATATCTATAGAGAAATATTTCATGTACAGTGTTTGTCTTCCAAAGCAAGATCTTGCTACCTATACTAGAAATAGTTGTTTTGAGAGCCAAATTTTTTTCTTAGAGCTAGCTTTTTGTCAAGAGGTCTTGACAGCTGAAAAGAAATTGGGTGTTGTGTTTAGAACTAGAAAGAGCATAAAGGAGACTTTGACTAATAACGCCTCATTTCTAGGAACTTTGGACTGGGAGGTAGAAGGAGAGGATAATTGGATGGGGCACATCTCCCTGAAGACTGGGAAATTAGACAGAAGCACTATGTAGGGAGGAAAGAATTCACATTTGGGGAGTATTAGTGTGTAGCTAGAGAAACAGATATAACACAAGATATACAAGTATATAAGAATTTACAAGATTGCCTTACAATGGCCACCCTCAGAGTCAGATGTGGAAGAGTGCAGAGGGTCTGTCTGCATAACATAGACCAAAAGTTTAGTTGAAGGTCTGGAGCTCACTGCACTGTCCCGTGTGAATCCATATCAGGAAGCTGATAGGTCTGTAATGGAGGGCTGAGGAGTCTACACTGGAAGACAGAAGGACCTGTGTTGGAAGCTGAAAAGTCCACACTGGAAGCCAGGAGTTGACATCCAAGGTAAAGGCAAAGACTGGAGTGCCTCTCATGAAACAGAAACAGATCTGTCCTTCATTTCCCCTTTATACTATCCAGGAGACAAGCTGCCCTAGGGTGAGTCTCCTACATTTAGATTGCGGATTTGCTGAGCCAATTTGGTTGAACTTCTCCTACTCAAGTTGACACAATCAATTGAGAGAAAGGGAGAGAGAGAGACAGAGAGATACAAAGGGAGACACACACACAGAGAGAGAGAGAGAGAGAGAGAGAGAGAGAGAGAGAGAGAGAGAGAGAGAGAGAGAGATCATTAATTATGAACCTGATGGAAATTAGATGATTGTTTTGAAGTAGCCATTCAAGGGACTTTATCCTTTCCATGAGTGCGGAGCCCTGTGAGGCAGGTAAAGACTTTTCCCTGATGGTTCCTTCCAGGTCCCAGGTCACCTATTTATCACCTAACATAAGTGACGTCTCAAACTCGAAGCTTATATCAGATGGATATTCTCCTGTCGATGGGCCCCATTTTAGCACATTTCTCAGCTCAGAGACACAATACACAACACCCACAAGTTAAAGGAGAAAAATTTTATTTCAGTTCACAGTTTGTAGAAGTATCAGTCCATCATCTGCTGGCTCGAAGGCAAAGTGTCATGGCAGAGGGGTATCACATTTTATGGTATAGCAGATAAGAAGAAGCAGCCAGGCTGCCTTCTTTCTGACACTTTATATTTTTTCCAGGCTACACACCAGCTCACTGGTGACAACCAAAGGATGGTGGAACTTCTGTATTCAGTAAATCCATTTATCCATACCCAGAACTACGCTAAACCAATCAGTGGACTAATTTAGTACCACAAACCCATAATCCAGTAACATGCTCCCTTGAGTCAGCCTTCTCCCCAAAGCCCTACCTATGAGTGCACGAGGCTTTGGGGGAACATCTAGATACCAGTCATAACCAGCCCAATATATGGAGACAGTGTTATGAAAATAATACCTCTGCCAGAATTTTTATCCCATTTAATTTGTGAGCAAAGGATACTTTCAGCCCTTTTACTTAGCTAGGACAAACAATGTGATACCTACCTCCATTAAACAACATTTAGCCTTTTGAACCCAAGAAAGAGAATCACCTCCATCATCAGACATTACTGGAAGAAGTGCTATATAGTGTTTGTTGATCCTTGTCCTTCTAAGCTTACTTCTTTGTAGCACTGAGCTGAATGCCTAGAAATTACATTTCCCATCCACCTTTACCTGCAGAGTTCGTGTTCAGACCCAACCAATGAATGATACTGATGTTCAAATTGAGATGGAAGAACAGAACAAACCACTGGTACTCTCCATCTGGCAGGAGAAGTAAACTTGTGGAAGACATGAATGACCTCTATGGTGGATGCCAGGGGTATTCCTCTTATGTCCTGGCTTTAAGAATGCTAGAGGTACTTCGCAATTTCCTGAAAGGTAACAAAGTTTCTCTGTGACTTGGGCTTTACCAGCCCTTGTAATAGTTTCACAGGCAAGCAATTTATTGCATTAAATCACTTCCTGCTACTAAAATATTTTGAATGATTTTTGGAATAAACTCTGATTTAGGAGGACACTGGGGTTTTGGATATTTTTTGTTTTTGAAAGAAAGAAAGGTTTATTTCAACTCCTAGTTTGTGGAGGTTTCAGTCCATAATTACTGGCTTCAAGGCAAGGTAGCACGGCAGAAGGGCATCGCAGAGGAGAAACAGTCCATGGCAAAGCAGGCCAGACAGAAGGCAGCCAGCAGTGAAGTAGTAAGCAGCAAGCAGCGAGTGATGGCATAGCCCCCTTTCTGTTCTTTATACTCTATCCAGGCTTGGGATGGGGCACTCTAACCCAGCTGGGGCAGCCCCAATCTTAGCACCGCACCATTCACCCCATCATCACACCCTTAATCCCAAAAAGGACACTTTCTTTAAGAAAAAAGAAGGTCTTTAAATAGTGAGCTTGTCCAATTCATTATTCACCTTACAGAAGTTAAATTTTATATTTAATGCAGTGAATAGCTCCTGGGTAAATGGCTCTGAATATATTTGAAACATCTTACTGTAACTATTTCATCATCCTATCTGATTTCATTTCACCTCTCTCAGTATTCAGTCAATGAATATCAACAGGCAAACCAAATAAAGCTTCGAGGCAGCTTGATATAGTAGAAAAAGTGCAGAATTTAATACGATTTTACAATTTAAAAATTCTTTGATCCTAGGTAAGTTATTAAAACTTATTCACTAGGTATAACAAAAACATTCTATTAGTCTGTTTCATAAGATTTAGTAAGATAGTGAACGTGCTGACATAATTGACTAGAAAATGGTTATCATTTTATTAATTAACACCTCTCTTGGAAATGATAATATTTCACTTGGGCTGTAGGTCACTGTGGGGAAAGAGTGAGCTTGGACTTCACAGAAGAAGCTTGAGCCCAGCCAGCAACAGTGGCAGGCTTCAGCCACCCAGGGAGCAGAGGCCCAAGGCAGGCACCCGAGCAGCTGGGCTAGGATCCCATCTGCATTCCTAGTGCCCCTGTGCATGAGGCCACGCTGTGTTACAGTGAGGAAGATACCACACCCATGTCCTGCTCCTCTGGGATGCTGGGAATGTGGGAACGATGACTTTAGACCACGGATCCCATTCCAAGATGGCATCTGGTGGTGGAATGTTGCCTGTTCACCATCTCAGCCAACAAAGATGGTTGCTTTCTTCCTGCTATTTCCACAACCTCTATAACCCACCATCATTCAGCTTTGTTCGTTCCTTCCAAAAAGCAATAAGAGAGATGAAAACATTCCCACCTCAGTGCTAAACAGACTGCATAAAAGGCTGCTGGTCCTTTGACAAAAATATTTTCCAAGTTCCATACGATGACTGAATCACAAAACAGAATGATGAATGGAAATGGTGAAGTCTGGGGACAGACCTTGCTTGGAAAATAGAGAATGAATGAATTGGGTTTTAGATAATGAGCTTCAGATGAAGAGAAAGAAATGCCAGCCGTGGCCTGAATAGTCCTGTATCCCAGGTTTAGCAGAGGTCAAGGCTTGAGAGATAAATTTGAGCCCAGTTTTGTCAGCAGGATGTTAAATCACAGGGTAAAATCTAGTTTTAAGAGCAATTCTATAGCTAGCAAATCCAAAGAGCAAAGACTGAGTCTAGGTAACTCTTCCTATGTCCCTAACTATCCAAAGAAAGTTTTAAAATTATTTTTAGGGGGTATGATGTAGTGTTCAAATATTTCAACTTATAATGTACTATCTCCCTAATCATTTTTCCTAAATCTCTTTGAATGCTTTCTGAACAAAGAGTTGGGAAGTTAGAGTAAACTTGTAATTAAGAGCTTTTAAAAACATAGTCATATTGCATTATTTCATGCATTGTATTATTTACTGGCTTTTGGAATTGTTTGTCCTAAACAGTAATATCTCAAGCAAATCTGTACCATTTTCAATTAAAATTATCTCTATTAGCTCATGAAAACTATGCATTGTACATTTTCAAAATATAATTCCTACACACTTGAGGTTTCTCTATTACTGCTCCTAAATTAAAAATGCTCAAGTAAAACTGAACTCTGGAAGTGAGTACTGACATAGATTAATTGAATAAAGTGATAAAATAAACTCCTACATAGCGAGGGTCTTGGCTGAGATCATTAAATATGTATTTGATTGTGAGTTGTGCTGAATATCACCTACCCTTTCCTGTTCCCAATCCACCCTTATCCCCAAGTCTACTTTGTCAGTGGACTTATATGGAGGGGAGTTGCTGCCTGCACCATGTTTTCAATGTTATTCAGATATGTCCAACGATGTCCGAAGGGGCAAGGGAGTTGGGATGTGTGGAGAGGGGCAAAGGAGTGGTCTTCAAGGGAAAGCATATTATATGCACTAAAAAACTAAGTATGAGACCCAGCAACAGGATCTGCCCACAGTTCCGAGTGGTGTTGGCATTTCTGGGACACTCAGCATGGTGTCTGGGTATGAAATCCTCCCCGTCTCCACTTTCCTGGGTAGCACGGATTCACTCCTTGAGGAGGAGAAACTGGGTATGTAAACTGACAGGTGTTACAATAAACCTTGTACTAATCCAGGCACTGAGGAGCCATGCTGTGGGGCCCTACCACCATCTGAAGGTGACATAGCAGGAATGAATGTTTTCCTTTCTAATTTACAACGGACTGTGAAGCTGTCAGGTGCTATGGTGACTGATAGCACTGCTGGCCAGTGCAGATTAGCCTGGCCAGGCAGAGACCCATTAGAAAGGGTCCAGGTCAAAGACAGGAATGTGGCTCAGGGAGGCAGAGTCCACAGGAGACTGCAGCTGCAAATGGCAAAGGCCAAGTCATGGTGGTCCAGGTCAGGGCAGTGGTGGGCCGGTGGACAGCAGAGGCCCTGGAGAATACACATGATACCAGAAGGAGCAGGAAACCATGGCCCCAAGGGGACTCACAGATAGCTACAAGTCACTCTTTGGGACATATACGAAGGAGGAACATGCAACACTATATGAACACTTAGAGGCTTGGGGTTTCCAAAATATGGGCAGTAGTAGTCATAACATTTCATTCAAGTTTCTAAACTGGTATGTTGAGGATGTTTGAGATATAAATAAAACCTGTGGATCACAGAACAGTTGAAATGCAGCTGCTTCCATAAATATATATAAATAAATCATGGCCTGGCAGAACACATTTGCAATTAATTTCAAATTGCTTAAGTGTTAATAGATGATTTTAAAATGCTTAAACATAGTTTGCCCTCAAATATCTTAATACTTGAACTCATTCTTTACCTCTCTTTAATTTATTTGCATTGTTAATTTGCTTAGCAAATATTCTCTAGCTAATGACATATTTGTACATGTTCCTGACTTATGCAACCATAGGGGCTCAAGTTTTGCTCCAGGATAAATATTAGACACCTGTGGACCAGAAGAGTTGGGTCATATGTATTCATGAAGGTCATAGTATTTTAGAAAAAACAGGATGTCCATTGTATTAGTCAGGGTCTCAAGAAAACAAGAACCAGTAAGAGGTTGTATGAGTGCCTGTGGTGTGTGTGTGTATGTGTGTGTGTATGTGTAAGGCCACATACACACACACACACACAAAATCATAACAATGAAAATTGTCTTTAGACACTGATGAATGTCCTCTGTGTAGTGCTCCCACACCATTGAGAACCTCTGGTCTAGTTCCTTGTAACTCAGTGCATAGCAGGATGAGCACATTCTAGAATCTTGTTAAATCTCAGGGCCCACCTAAAACCTGAATGATACATTGTCTGTATTTTAACAAGACCCCTATGTGATCTGTGTGCACATCGAAGTCTGAGAGTTACTCCTGGTTTAATGGAGTCCAGCTTCATCAGCGCACTACTAAGCAACTATAATGAGCAAGACATCATTATTTTGTCTGAGGATGAGCTGATAAATAAAACAGAATCATCTCAGATCTCATCAATACCTAGTCTACACTTGTTCAGCTAAGCTAAATGTGTTATATAATTATCCTCACACATGTACAATAAAAAAAACATATAGTCAAACTCAGGATGCAGTTATATATTTATTTACATGTATTGATGTTCAAAACATATTTTGTTAAGTGAAAAAGCAGATTGCCAAATAGTATACACTGTACAGTATGATCTCTTTTTCAGATGCAAATTAACTTAAATGATACACACATAAGAAATTTATCAGAGTATGTAAACAAGAAAAAATTTTAGCACGTTTTGGGAAAAGGGATTATGAGTGATTTTTATCTCCTTTCTTAAAATATTTTCAGCATTTTTCTGAAGTTTACAATGAGCACATATTAGTTTTATAATCAGAAAGGACAAGAATCCTTTTCTGATTTTCAGAAGATGACCTTAGGAGCTACATCTGTTTTGCATCACTGTCTGGTCTCCCAATAAGGAGGTCGAAAATTCATAAAACATATCTGTGCTCTTCCTCTTCGGGCTGACATTTACCTATTTATTAGTCCAGCGACAAGGCCAGAAGTAGTGATAGACATGTGTCTCCTCTAGTGCCCATGTGCGTGTGGGACCTCTGACCACATCAGGGATACACTTAAACATAGCTGGAGCCAAAGGGTGCAGACACCAGGCCAAGAGCCACCAATCCCATTTGCTGTTCTCTTTGGTCACAGAGCTGGGCTACACGTGCCAGATATTTTCACAGTTCAGTTTGGTCTGTAAGTAAACTGTAAGCAGAAGTGCTACCCGATGCTTCATACACAGCCCTGAAACACCTGGTGTGAGTGCCCATGATCCCTCCTTGAGCTGCCTTGACCCAGATGGGGCCATGGAGCGGATGGCTGTGCCACAGGTATAAGGACCCAGGGTCCCTGTCTCACATATTGAAGTAATGGAGGCTGTCAACTGGGAGCATATTTTGGACATTATGTAAACAAGAAATAATAAACCTTGATTGCATTTTAGCCATGACGCATTTAGGGGGTTTGTTACAGAACATTTGCATGCAGTTTTGAATGAAATACTGCTGGTGGGTGGAGAAATGAGAAGCAGGAAGTAATCAGTCTGAGAGCAGTCCTCGGAGGAGGACTACTTTGAATGACTGAGTGACTATTAATCTGAGACTCACATCTAGGCTTTGGGGAGTGGATCAATGGAAAAGGCCAGACATTTGGGCCCTGCCTGGTAACTAACTATTGAAGAATTAATTAAAGAACAATTTTTCTTTCCTAGAAAAATGACCTACAGTAGGACTCTTTGATTATGGGTTGGTAAGCAGAGCTATCTTGTCACTGTAGTAGAAAGTTGTGGATAAAATGCCAGAATTTTCTTTCTTCCTGATCCTAATAACTCATCCATTCAAAACTGAATTAGTTTGAAACTTGGCACTGAGCTTGTCAGACCAGATGTGAAATTTTATTGTCAGGGGGGAAAAAAGTTTAGAAGTTTTCACAAATCTTGAGGTTGTTGAGATTTCAGTTTAGTTTATTGAAAAATTGAGCTAGTAGAGAGAAAAGCTTCAATTAAAATTATAAAATGTTGCAAAATTACCATTTTTAAAAATATGACTGTATGGGGCCGGAGGGTTAGCTCAGTGGTTCCGGCGCCTGCCTCGCAAGCGCAAGGTCCTGAGTTCGATCCCCGGTAACCACATATAATGCTGGGCGTGGAGACTCATGCCCACCAACAATCAACACTGCATTCCACAGTGCCTGACATGGTGGCTCACGCCTGTAATCCCAGCACTCGGGAGGCAGAGACAAGGGGATTGCTGAGTTCGCGGGGGCTTGCCTGGGCTCCATAGTGAGCTCAGGGCCAGCCTGAACTACAAAGCGAGACCCTGTCTCAAAAAAAAAAAAAAAAAAAAGACTGTATGTACATTCAAAAGCCTTTAAAATTCACAGCCAAAAATAAAAGCAAAAGACTGTCCCTGCTAATCAACTGTTTGGGTAGGCCTGTGAATGTTGTTTTTCCTTCTTCTCCACTAAAAGAAAATCTTAATGTTGAATAACAAACAAACCTTGACCTAAGATAATTACTCTTTCAGTTCCCTTTCTTAAACCTTTTGCTAAGCAAGCCAGAAGTACAGTCTGGGAGATAGCTTGGCATCCAGCACTTTCCTTAGGGTGAGAAAAAGGACTGTTACTACAACAGGAGATGACTTGTGCACTAACACATCTGAACCATGCTGGGTTCGGGTTCAGGTCTGAAATGCAGTAGCAGAGGATACAGAGTTAACCAAAGCCAGGAGAAAATAGAGAATCCAGCATTTTTAAGTAAAGGGCTACTTTTGTCAGGCCTAGGGAACAGAACTCTGTCAACGAGTTAGCACTGTAAAAAAGTGAGAGACAGGGTGGGCATGGACAGTGTCACAAGGAGAAATGAGAAGAATGGTATTTGAAAATTTGGCAAGCTATCAGAAGGCACAGCACAAGTAAATTACAAAGGCCTTCTGGAACTTAAGCAGAGACAGCGCTACTGAGAAGCAGGACAACTCTGGGAGGCCAACCACAGACCCCTGGAAGCCCATTGCAGACCACCAGGGAAGCCAGGACCACCCCTGGAGGACCACTGGGCCAGGGAGTAACTCTGGGAGCCCAGAGGTAACACTCCACGGCCACAACTCCTTTTATTGCCTGAGAGACAACAGTGATACTTACGACCCATTCTGGGAGTCTGCAGGGCTTAATAAGCTCATGTGTGTAGGCACCAAGACACTTGGATAAAAGACTAAAATTATATTATTTCTGGCTGGGAATGTTCCCTTTAAAATTCTTCTAATTACAGTGCCACCCTTGCAGATACAGACCACAGTGAGGCCCTGAGCTGTATTATAAACTTATTACCACCTAATAAACCTGCTTTCTTGGCAGTTTTCTCCCTAGTGCATTTTCTTTTAGCTTCACAGCTTTTTGAATCCTGGCCTCCCAACTTCAGTGGGTGTCTCAGAGAGCTGAAACTGGAGGAGGATCACTAGAGCTGCAAGTCTGACCAGGTCTCCTCAAGATGAACCACTGAGTTTCAGGGGGATAACATTGCATAGATTCTCTCAGTCCTAGCTTTTCCTACATGGCTACATCAGGACCCTGGGATCCCAGGAGCTGTACCCACAACACACTTAAATGAAAACTAACGGACAATTTCTACCACTCCAAACAGAAACACACACACACACTCACTCACTCACTCACTCACTCACTCACTCACTCATTCAGATGCAGCATGGTTGAATTTCTTCAGTTTCAAAGAGTTTGTGTTTGCCATTTTTCTAATACTTTCTGGGATGAGAATCCAAGAAAACTTATCACTTAGCAAAACCACTGTACAAGTACATAGTTAGTTTGAATTTAATGTATTGGTGATTCATGGACTTCCAGAAAGTCTGCTATCATGTGGGAATCTTCTTCACCCCAGGCTTCCCCTTCCTGGATCTGGGCACATAGAGAAAGAATTCACTTTGGCTTGAGAAGAGATATCATGAGACAGGCCATTACAGTGTTGCTCCTGGGTGTCTTATGGGAGCTCTGGGGATTCTCCTGAGCTCTTCACAGAAGCAAGCTTCATCTGGGTCCTCGGGGCTGCAAGCTTTGGGGAAACTGGCTTTCCTGATCCCTATTTTTTCCCTAAAGATACCACTGACTGTACCCTCAGTGTAATGGCTCCCAACAACTTCTTCCATAGTACTTGTTGACACAGCAAAGAAATAAAATGAGTAAAAGCTGTTGATGTTTGAAGCATTTGTTTAAAACCTACAGATGGATTTGAGATCTGTATGAACTGATCTTTGAGAATTGCAAGAAGTATTTGGTGTATGTTACAGGTGGGGTGAATGGAGTGGTAGTTGGTTTTATTTAAGGGAAGAGGTGTCAAAGCTTGCAGGCAAGAGCAAAAACATCTTTTGGGTGGTCATGTTAACCATAGCTCCTTGGTAGTCACAGGCTAGGTGGATAAAGCCAGGGACATGTGAGTTATACAAAATCAACACTTTTTGTCAAAGATCATGTTCTCTAGTTCACAGAGAATAGCATCTCAGGGCCAGAGGGTGCTATGGCTCATCTCTAAAGGCACAGCTGCTTGGAGAGTGATCTGAGCACCAGAAGGTCTTAGTCCAACTGATATGGCAAACAATAGTGTCTTTGTATGTTGGAAAACAACTTGGGTTTGAATTCGGCTCTTCTTGCTGTGTGATTTGGGCCATGTTACTTAACCTCTCTGACCTTAATTTTTTTCTGTTAAATAGATATAATAACATAAAACTCACAAATTTTATGGGGAGATCATTTATTTAATAGAACATGTTTACTAACACCAACTCAGGCACTACAGGTAGGATGATGAGTGAAAGACAGTGTCTCTTTGCATGTGGAGATTATCTTCTGATAGAACACATGAAATAATGTCTAAAAATTGTATCAGCACTACACTTTAAAGAATGTTAGACAGTAATTTTATTACTGTTTTCCATGGTTACTCTTTCCTTAGTACCTCGATGCCTATGGCATAGAATCTCCATAATGACAAGGAATTTTACTTATTTTGTGTATTACTAAATAGCATTTAGTAGGTAACCAAGCAATATTTGCTGAGTGAAATTCTAAATATTCCTTAGAGCTTTTAAAATATTTGCTTAACTTCTGCATAAGTAAACATGTTTTGGAGTGAAAATACATGTATTCATCCACAAGTCATATAGCTGACTTATTAAAATGATATTTGCCTCTGAAAAACATTTCTTAAAATGTTTCTGTACATAGTTAATTACTTCCATATTCATACTTAACAACCCAGTTAAGTCACTGATAATATATATTTTCCCTATCCTTTGAGTAAGCTCTATAAATGGACAGAATTTCTGTCATGGACAGCCGCCCATGCACTGGGTGCATCTCCTCTCTTGCACTATGATCCCACTTTCACCATCACCTTCTCTCTGGGGGGAGCACTTTGGTCCTGGATGAATGATGAAAGTTGCACTGGTGCTGGAGCCATAGCTGCCCATGGGTGCAAAGTACATTCTACTGGAAGGGAAAGTGTATCATTCATGGAAACCCAACAAACCTTCAAGATAATGGTGGTGGAAGTGGAAAGAGAAAGGCAGAGGCTATCAGGATCTGGTGTAAATCCCTAGGTACTTTGCATTGAAAATATTGCAGCAGAGCAGATGTGGAGGGGTGGGCATGGTTTATAGGCAATTGTATGCTTGGTAACTTCAGAGACTGTGACCAAGTGTATACCACGCTTTCGAGAGATTTCAAGCTATGGAGGAATCATTATTGATGATGGGAAAATATCTCTCTATAGGGATAATGTTCTATTCTAGAGGGCAGTACATTGTGGACACCTAAGGTCTCCTGTTTCCTGCAATACAACCCCAGTGATGCACAGAGAGCTAGGAAATCAGTCATTAGCTTAACTCAAGAAAGAGTTATTCAACAGCGCTTCTAGAATGTTCAAAGACAAGCATGCAGCAGATGTCAACATAAATTTGAATCTAAGGGAGAACAGATTTAATCTCTTTTAGCTGTTCTTCATGATGGCTTTGCTCTCTATTCTCTTTCTCCCTCTCCCTCTCCCTCTCCCCCTCTTTCCCTCTCCCTCTCCCTCTCTCCCTCTCTCTTTCCCTCTCTCTTTCTGAGACAGGGTCTTGCTTTGTAGTTCATGCTGGCCCTGAACTCACTATGTAGCCCAGGCTCACTCCAAATTCTCAGCAATCCTCCTGCCTCTGACTCCTGAGTGTTGGTACCTGGGGATCGAACTCAGAACTTTGTGCTTACCAGGCAGACACCAGAACCACTGGGCTAAATCCCGGGCCCCACTGTTCTTTTTTACACAGTGGTTTTTGCTTCTGTGACAACAGCATAAAATCATATTCAATAAATGGTGTCTATCCAGCAGGAAAAGATCAGCTTTCTCGCCTCTTCATCTCGTATGCCTAAGATGAGCTTTTCTTATTGGATCCACCTAGGTTTGATGAGTAAACTGGATCCGTGGCTAGAGGTTGATCTGCAGCCTACAGACATAAGCCTCTCAGGTGGTGTGGTGGTGAATGGGAAGGCGAAACACTTCTCCAAAAAAAGGCTAGAAGTGGGATAGAGGTGAATTGCGAGAAATATGCCTAAAAGTTTTCCACCATGGTTTATAACTTAGGATCTGACTTGTAAAAATACACCAACTAGTTTGTAATCTGAAAGCAGACCATAGGTTTTTAGTTAGATAGAGACTGAAGTAGACAGAAGTACCCCTTAGCATTGCAGACCTGGCTTCTTGTTTTTGCTTTGGGACCTGGGACAAAGCTTCCCCTCTGGACATCTGTTTCCTCTTCCAAAAAGTGGAGAAACTGCTTTAACCTTGTTCTACACAAGTCACTACATGTCAGCTCTTTTAACAATTTGAACTTTTATATGGACAACAAGAATGACTGGGAAACTTAATTAGAAAAGCTCTACACCTCTTACTGGAGATACAAACATGAATGCCTCAGATGAGAAGTTCTGATGGGGTGATAGTAATCCTGAACACCAAAAGACATGAAATTCACTACTAATTCATAAATGCAGTTTTATTGGTAAACTTATAAATAATTGGGGTGAATAATACTAGTAGTTGTAATAAATATAAAACTATTTCCTTAGCCAATAACAGTATTTATAATCAGGCAGACTCTGGGCTAAGACCTCACTTGCTATTTTGTTTAGTTGTCACCCTAATAGTCTAAAGTGGGTATCACTTTTCATCATCATTTTACACGTAAAGGAACTGGACTCTGGCTTAAAGAATCATCTGGTAGGATGTTGCATAACCACTTAAGTCCACTTCCATTGTAAAAGATTGGAAACTATTGCATTAGCTAATCTCTGACCCTTAAATTAAATGAAATGTGAAATCAATAAACTAATTGGGCAATATGAAGTGGGGTGTGTAACATATACATTCCTTTTTATCTCTAATTTTCCACACATTTATTGCATATATCAGAAAACTACAGGTGCATCTAAATGTTTAAATGTCTAAACAGGACCTGTCCCCTTGTCTGAAAGATACAACAGTGTCTCCGTCACAGAGCCAGTGTGTGGAGAACCTTTACCAGCACCAGCTCAGCTGTCTGAGGGCACACAGTGAAGTTTTTATTGGCTCTCAGAATGGCAACGCAAGCCTTGATGTTTTACTGCGTGGGCCATGTGGTTTGGGAGGTGCTCTCACTGGGTGTGTGGGTTGTGATTGCCCACGTGTGCACACGTGTGTGTGTAGGCCTGGGTGTTTTCCAGAGTGGAACAAGAAGGATTAACTTTCAGCATTTGGCTCACTCTAACCTATAGCAGATGGGCGCTAGCTTTAAGTTCCCATAAATTCAACCCTTGGAGACTTGTTAAATAATTTATCCTCAACTTTCGAAGAGCAAAGGAATAAGGTGATTAAGAAAAATGGAAAGCCATATGATAATGTGCCATAGATGGAGTGGAGTTGTCTTTCACTGTAGTATGTGGCAAGAGTGGCAGTGGATAGATTCAGAAGAGGTGGGGGTGGGGGAGTTGGGTCTGGGGTGGGGAACCCTTGCAGCAGACAGCTCCTGCTTTATCCCAGCAGCTGCAGCAAAAAAAGTGAGAAAACCTCCTTCCTCTACCCAGGGAATGGCCCCAACTTTAAGACATATTGAACCATGCTAATTTTAAGGCCTCCCAATATAACCATCTTATTTTATCCAGCTGTGGGGCCTGACTTTTGGCTGGAAAAGGACAGCCAGAATGAGAGGGAGGGCAGAGCTGGAAAAATAAATCCACAGTATGCCTGTCAGTACCTGCTTTCAAATTGGGGGTGTGGGAGCTGTAGTGAAGTCAGATGGGTGATTTACCATAGACCACTTCCTCCTGCTAGTTTTAAATGGCCTCGTTACTTGTTCCCTATTGCCAGCAGCCCAGGAAGTAACGTCCTGCAAGTATCAGTCACAGAAACCTCCTGTTCTTACTACCTCTTTGTAAGATGCTTTGGGTATCCAGATGGTCTCACCCATCCATCAAAACAACTTTATGGAGACAGAGCTATTCAGGATCAGGGGTTGGAAGCATCAGAAGCTATTTCTAGTGTACTTAAACAGAAAAGAAATTTATTGGAAAGAGATTGGACAACCAATAGAACTGGAGAGAATGGTGCATGGAGACAATATTCAACTGGTTCAGGAGTTGATGCTGGCAAATCCAAGATGTTGCTGCCTTCCTCCTGATATCCACATCATCGAGCAATTCTCTTAATTCTTCAAGTACTGGTAGAATTAATCTGTATTCATCTTTCCCTATGTTACTCACTTCAGATCCAAAGTCTGGAGAAGTTCTTTCCCACTGCACACTCCAGAGGCTGTATGTCTAAGAGGGGACTTAGACCTGCTTCTGCTCTGTGGTTAGAGGAAAACCCCACCTCCAAGACATCTTAGGCCCAGAGGCTGAGAAGACAAAATTACCAGATAGTTACAGCAAGGCTCCCTCTAACACTGAGAATTCCATTTTCCTAAAGTAGGTGAAAGAATGATGACTTCCCAATATCACAACAGTCCCAACAACTGATTTAGATATTATATTAGTCAGATTCCCCATCCCTGACATTCACAACTTAAAGGAAGAAAGGTTTATTTTGGTTCACAGTTTTTGTGGGTTCAGTCCATGGTCAACTGGCTCCAAGGCTGAAACACCACAGTGAAAAGTCATGGCAGAAGAAAGCTGCTCATGCTGTAGTGCCCAGGAAGCAGAAGGAGGAGGGGGGAGCTGAGCATAAAATAATCCCTTCTCAATCATGCCTCCAGTGACCTAACACTTCCCACTAGGCTCATCAACAAATGAGACTTCTAAGATATACATTAGATCTAAACCATGACAGATGGTTTAGACAGATCTAAACCATGATACATCTAATATGCATCAGGAGGTTTGGGTTCTCTGACCTAGGCTGAAGGAGAACTCATTTTGAATTGCTTGTTCAAAGAAAGGTCTTCATGACAGCTGCAAATTTATCCTTGTTGTTGTGGTATGCTTTGAATAAGGAATGGTAGCAAGAGCAAGAGCTGAGAAGTAAAATAGTGGTTTGGTCCTTACAAGCAGCGGAGAGGTTTGCTCCTATAAGAAACATGAAAAGCAAGTGTTTGTTTCCTGAAAGTACACATGGCTTGCATTAGGTTAGAGATTTAAAAACAAAGCCTGGAGTAGGATCTGCTTGGTCTCGCTATGTATCAAGTATTTATACTGAATCCATGTCAGCTGAGCCTGTAGCACCAATCCTTCCACTTCCGCGGGAGGGAGGATAATTCCCACTGTTTGTCAAGTAGTTTCTGTAGCAGCTAAAGCTTTAGTATTGCTGTAGGGAATAAGGGAAAAACATAAACTGCCTTTCTGAAGTCTGAGGTTCCCCAAGTCTCAGATAAAATCAGAGTTGTTTTCCAAATGTTAAGATGTGTCTGAAATGGCAAGTGTCCTAGTGTCACTCACCTGAGGTTCCCTAATTTTGAGGGGCACCTCACTCCAAAGACCTATATGAAATAAGATGGTTTTTAATGCAATAACCATGTCAAATGTCGTTGTGATTTAATCTCAAAGATGGAAATCCGAGGAGAAAATAATAAAAGAAATTCACTGAGATTGTGAACTTCATATATGACAAAGTGCAAGAAAAAAAGGAAAATGAAGAACTATTGGTGACCATCTGAAAAGCAGGGAGACCCAAAGTAGATTAGCTGTGCTTCCTCTTTATCCACTCCCCACCCCAGCACTATGCTCCTCCTGAAATGAGCCCATTGACTTATCCAGGAATGTACTTTCTTGGAGTAAATGTAACTGAAGGAAAAACCATCCACTGTCTCTTTGTGTTTAGCAAAGACTGAATTTACTGAGCATTAAGACCAAGCAGTTGAATGTTTGACACAAGTTTGTGACTGTTTGACTATGTACCCAGTGGTAAGAGTCTATTCCTCTGAGTCCTTTAATGGTTTGCCTTAAAAAAAAATAGAGTAATAGAAAAAATATGGCACTTTGGCCCATTGTGTTTGGCAGAGTCCGTCCTTTCAATACTCAAAGCCAGGGCAAGGAACCCTGGATTCTTGTCTGGCCAAGCTGGCCTACCTTGTCATCTCTGGACACTGGATAACCAGGAGCAACTGAGGGGCCTGGAGTTGGAGAGGAAGAATCTTCTGCTGGTCTCTGGAGAGAGTTTTTCCTTAGTCAGGGATGAGCACGAGAGCCAAATCTCCTCTACATGGATCTTTTGATCAGTTTTAATTTTAGGTACAGGGTAGTTTGAACTTAAAAGAAATTTGCTGTTATATATTTTGACTTCTGGTTTGAACAGATCGCTGATGCATCCACTTAGCAGGATAGATATTGTTTTCTTTTCCTCTTGTCATGGTCAACATTATCATGCAGAAATATTGGTAGGCTTTCAATTCTTACTAATGAAGCAATCTACACATTCTGAAAAGCCCCCCAGTACAAAATACCACCCCCTAAAATGCTGGGGAAAATAAATATAACAGGGAAGTTAAGGAAATACTAACTTACCAAAACTGAAGGGGAATCTGGAACCCACGGTGAAAATAGGTGTTGAAGCCAGGTTGTCTTGAGGGTGTTACACAATTTTGATGTTTTGGGGTCTAAACAAATATCCAGGGAAGAGGTCTGTACTACATGGGAAGGTGGAGTTGAGACTCTTCTCAAAACTTAGAACTTCTATAGTCAAAGTGTAGGGAAAAAGGCAAAGGAGGATAACAGGAAAACCTACAAGGATTGATTTGGATTTGAATGAAGAAAATGATTTCCTAGGAGACAGACAATTCTTGTTTCTCACCCTGTAAGATTAGAATTTGAATTTATACCATCTGTATGGCTGATACTCTAAGCAGGGAAACTAATTTAAAGGTCTCCAAATGAGAAGTGCTGCGGGATATTTGATTAGAACTAGTGCAAATCCTCTTGGAGAATGGAATTTCCCCAAACACTTGGGAGAGTGTCACAAAAGAAAAAAAAATTAAAAACATGGTAGGGAAAGTGAAGGGAACAGATTTCATTTGGTCTGTGTGAAACTGTGATACAATGAAAATACATATTTGGTCTCTTCTCTCAGTTTCTTTGACAGAATTACTGAAATTTTCACAATTTCCTGTGCAATGGGGGTGTTGGTTATATATTTTTTGTTCTAATGTTTTGTATTTGTTCCTAATTCCTGACAGAGTTCTAATGCCTTGGAAGTTCCTGACTTATAGAAGCATCTTTTGTTTTAATAAGGCGACTCTTGGTGGGCTCCTGCATGAGTCATGTCATCAGAAGGATCATGATTAGAAGCCTGAAATCCTACAGAGTAGATCATTAATTTGTAGATTGAGTTACTCATTGACTGTACTTATGTGATGAAGCCTCCATAAGAACCCCAGAATTGTGGGGATCAAAGAGCAGTATTGCTGACCATCATGGAGGTTCCTAGGGAGGTGGCATACCCATAGAGGGTATGGAAGATCACGCCCTTTCCACTATACCAGGCTCTATACATCTCTCCCACTTGGTAGTCCATCTGCATCTTTCATAGTATTTTTAAAAATAAATGGATAAGTAGAGTGCTTCCCCAAGTTCTTTGAGTTATCTGTGGAGATTATTCAACCTAAGGAAAGAGTTGTGGGGTCACTTACTTATGACCAGTCAACCAGAAGGACAAGTCACAATCAGGAACTTGTGATTGGCATCTGAAGAGGGGAATCATTCTTGTGGAACTGAATAATAAACCTATGGGGTATGTCACTGTCTCAGTTATTTCTCTTGTTGCTGAGACAAAATAACACCCACAAGTTAAAGGAAGAAATGTTTATTTTGGTTCACAATTTTTAGAGGCTTCAGTCCTTAGTCAGCTGGCTCCAAGTCAGGATGGCATGGTAAAGGGGCATGGCAGAGGGGAAACAGTCTGTGCCATGGCAGATAAAAGGCAGGAAGCAGAGAAGCAAGCTGCCTTCTTCCTGGCCTTTTATACCCCATTTAGGCCACCCACAGACAGTGTAGGGCTTCTGTCTTCAGGAAATCTATTGAGCCACAGCCAGGACAGATAATTATAATCAGTATACTAATTGAGTGCCATTAACCCTTAATCTCAGTGTCACAAACCCTAGATCCATCCATCTCTGAGAAGTCTTATCTATAAGTACATGAGGCTGGGGGGAGTTATCAAGATCTAAGCCACAACAGTGCTATTTCCAGGCAAATAGTATCAAAACTGAGTTAAATTGTAGGGTGCTCTGTTGGTACCTGCTGGAGAATCTTAGTATGTGGAAAAAACTCTCACGTCTTATTTCAGAAGTGAAATATTGACAGTGTGACTACAGTAAGACAAAATGTCAATTGTCTGCATTAGGTTCTCTCTCATACGTATGTATTACTCACTGGAGTGTCCTTTGTGTTTGGGAATAATTCCTTATTCTTTGAGAAAATCACTATACCATCATTTTACAAGTAGCAAGATTCAGAGATGGAATTCTCTTTTTCTTTTTTTTTCTTTTTGAGATAGGGGTCTCACTTTGTAGTTCAGGCTGGCCCTGAGCTCACTATGTAGCCCAGGCAAGCCTTGAACTCACAGCAATCCTCCTGCCTCTGTCTCCTAGGTGCTGGTGTTGTAGGTGTGAGCCATCACGCCTGGTGTTGTGGTATGTGGTTAGCAGGGATTGAACCAGGGAGCTTGTGCTTGCAAGGCAGATGCTAGAACCATTGAGTTAAATCCCTGGCCCTCTATTTTTTTTCTTTATTGAGTTTATAGGTACATTTTAGATACACATTACAAATCACATTCAACATTGAGGATTTGTACCTGTACATGGTGTATCTTGATTCTCACTTTTTTCCTTCCCTACACCCCCCAGCTCCCTACTTATGTAAGCTTTGCTTTCATTTTTTTGTTTTTACCATTGAATTTTTTCTTTCTCTTCACTTTCCCCTGCTCCTCCCTTTCCCTGTTCCCTTTGAACATTTTCTCCTTATATAACAATACCTATCATACACTCTACATTTCATTTACACCTTCAGTTTCTCATACTAAAGAAATGATATGTTATTTACACATGTCCTTTTTATTTCATTTATGAGTATGTACTCAAGGTACATCCATTTAAATATAAATATATCTTAATTTATCCTTTATGGCTGAGTAATACTCCATTAAAAGCACATCTTTTTTATTCAGTCTCCAGTTGATGGGCATTTGGCCTATTTCCAAGATCTAGCTATTGCAAACTATGCTGCTATAAACATATGTGCAAGTATGCTCCTGTGATATGATGCTTTTAATTCTTTCATGTACATACTTAGTAGGGAAATAGCAGGGTCTTTTTAAGATAAGACCTGGGTAGGGGCATAAAACATAATTTTGTCCATACTTCCTTCTCTTATTCCTTTCCTAGATTCTCTATCCAGCACAGGCGGTCAGAGAGTCAGCTTGTAACCTCCTCTGTGATTACAGAAGAAATGAGAAAAGCTCTCAAAATAAAAGGAACTATGTCCCAAATGCTTCTTTTCTTCCCTTTCTGGATCCTGTCTTACCTCCCAGCAGTCCATCCCACCTAATAGATACCAAGTGGAGACATCTTGCAGATAAATGTAGGTTAGGGCCGTCCTAGAGGACTAGAGAGGCTAAAAGGGGGGAGAAGGAGGAGTTAAGAGACAGGAAGAGGGTTCATCCCTTTCCTACTCTAGCCAGCCAACAGCCAAGTCAACTCCAGATTAGAGAATTAGAAAGGAGCAACAACATTTGCTTTGTGATTTGAAAATATGAAGTTATATGTATACCTGTATTACCTATGAAATTTAAAGTAAAATTCTTTTAGTAAAAATTTATTCCAATGTTCGAGTTTAAATCATCCCTAACAACTGAATTTAATAATAAAATTGCCAGAGACCCAAGTTCTTCTATTTTCTGTAATTTCTTGCAGGGTTCCAAGGTTTTAAGTTACAGGATGATTTCAGCACTGTTTGGAGTTGGAGCACACTTTCATTTTGCAGCTTTAAAAATGTTTCATGTAGTAAAAATTCTTGAAAGAAATTTATATAATGAATGAATGAAATAACCAGTGTGGTAGGTAGGGCAGGGGAAGAAGGAGATGAAGTTCAAATGGGATACAGGCATCTGGAGGGGTATCAGAAAAAGAAATTGTTCTGACAGACCTTGGAAGGTCTGAGAAGATTGTGTGTGTGTGTGTGTGTGTGTGTGTGTGTGTGTGTGTGTGTGTGTGTGTGTGTAAGAGAGGGAGAGAGGAGGAGGAAGAAGGAAGAAGAGGAGAGGTAAGGAGAGGGGAGCGGAGAGGAGGAAGGGAAGAAGACAGTAGAAAAGAAGAGCTGAGGAAAGAAACCAGATACAACTGCTGTTAAGACCGAAGTGAAGTCTGTGCACAGCACAGCACTGAGTCCAACATCTTACTTGTTTCTCTTCTAGTGCAGCCTCATCAGACGAACAAGAAAAGACCCACACAAACAGGAAATAAGAGTAAACCTCTAAAATTGTGGGAGATCAAGGGGTTCAGCCATTCCTCCTGTGAGGACTCTCCCACTGAGTGAAAGGACTCAAAGTAAGACAAAATACAGTGCCACTGAAACCCAGGTCTGAGCAGCAAAGCAAGAGGGTGGTGCTCAGTAGAAGAAGGCAGACTAACAACTCCCATTAACGCAGATCAAAATATTGGAGGAATATTAAAAAGGGGGAAATAGAATTGAGACAATTGTTGCTAAAGTGCATTTAGGCTTTGTTAAAATTTGTGTCTGGATGTCCCCCTCAAAGCCTCATATGGTCATAGATGGAGCTTTTCAGATGAGGTTGGATCAAGGATGTGATGCTGGTATAAATTCATGGCACAAAGTTTAAGAGTGTCCCAATGGGGCTGGAGATTTAGCTCAGTGGTTCCAGCACCTGCCTAGCAAGTGCAAGGTTCCCGGTTCGACCCGTGGTAACCACATACAACAATAATGGGCATGGTAACTCATGCCCATGGGTAGTCAGTACCACATACCACAAATGCCAAGCTTGGCAGCTCAAGTTTGTAATCCCAGCACTTGAGGCAGAGGCAGAGGCAGGAGGATTGCAGAGGCAGAGGCTTGGCTGGGCTACATAGTGAGCTGAGGGCCAGCCTGAACTACAAAGTGAGACCCTGTCTCAAAAAAAAAGAGTGTCCCAATGTGGGTGGGAGTGCTATCCACCCTAAGGTGAGTAGTTTAGATAGGATATAAGGGATAGAGAGCTGCTGCTTGTGGCTAGCTGCTTTTCCTGCCTTCTTCCTGCCATGAACTATTTATCTTCTGTGATGCCCCCTGCCACCACCCTACCTTGGAGCCAGTCAACTATGGATTGAAACCTCTACAAACGGTGAGCAGAAATACACCCTTCTCCCTTCTTCCTCTAACTTTGGATGTTGGGTATTTTGTATCAACAATAGAAAAAGTAACCAAGACAATCTTAAAGTGGCCTGAAGAGACCAGAGTTACCAAGGCAACTGCTTACCTACATCCTAAGCTTCTCTTTTGAATATTCTATTCATTTTCTTCTCCCTTGTCAAATTGTCACTCAGGCCAATCACCTGCACAAAGCTCACAAATGTATTCAACCAAATTATTCCTTTAATAATAGGGACTCACAACCACACAGAGCTTTGTAGTTGTTTAAAACCTGCTGTTACCCACATCTCATTGGCTCTGCATAGCAAGCTGGTGAGGTAAGCACTGAGTGTATCAGCCTGTTATAAAACCAAACATAAATACAGGTGGGTAGTTGAAAATATCTCCACTATGTTTCCTCAGGCTCCCAGTAACAACTACCAGCGTCCCAGCAGAGCCAGGCCTAGTTTCTCCAAAGCCAGACTGATGTGGTTATTTGAGATCTT
>PVIC010013228.1:0-23911 GCA_004025085.1 Thryonomys swinderianus
AGTGCCTCAGTTGGTCCCGGGCAGTCATCCCGCGTTCCTTGTTCATCTTCTCTGTTAGGAGTCTGCAAGCGTTTCCTGCAAAGGTCCTGATAGTAAATATTTGGGGGTTTATGGGGACCACAGATCTGTGTTTTACCACCAAGTAAGTGTGAGGGAATATGCAGCCAGGCAGGGGCTGAATGGCTTGTGGGTCGCGGTGTGCCATCCCCTGACCTGGGCAGAGGGCGGCTTCTGTGGAAAAGCGTGACAGCTCTGGGTGGCCGCGTCCCTGCCTCCTCCTCTCTCCTCCACCCGCAGCCCCTTCGTCCTCCCTCTGCATTCTGTGCACCCCGAAGAGCTCGGCCCCGCTTCAGGCCAGATGTCCCCTTCAAGTCCTGCTGTGACCTCCTCTACCTCTTCTTCCTCACTGACACGGGACGGAATTCCTGCTCTTCTCTGTGACTCTGTTGCTTTGCCCCACTAGTGACCCTTTCGTGCTACACTCTGGTTACTTGTTTCTGACTTTATCTCCCCAGGGGCAGGAATGAGCAGGACTTTTCTGTCTCCGCTGCCTCCCCCACCCCCGCCCCCACGCCTACCAGGAAACATTGCTGGCATAAACCCCAGTGACCTCTGCCTTTGTCCCCTGCAGTCCTTGCTGCAGCGGGGGGCTTTTGGGGTCCAGTTGTGCCACTCTGGGAAAGCAGGATCTCATCACCTGTCGGGCAGTGGGGCGTCCTGTAGCTAAATCCATCCTTGGCCTGTAACCTGAGCCGCCCAGCCCCTGCACCCCGTGGTCAAATGCCCCTGTTTGTTTTGACATCCCTGCAAGCAGGGCGAGAGGGATCCAGTTTTCAAAGCAAGAATTTTTTGTAGCAGCTACTGAAGGCCAGGCCCCTGCCAGCTCCCGGGCACTCATGTTAGCATTTCAGTTAATTAAGAAAACAAAACCCAGTCCCTGACAGAGATGGCCCTGCAGATGCAATTTGGGACAGAGGCGCTGTGTTCGCACGCGTGGAGGACGTGCCAGAAGAGAGGAAGGTGAGAGCCAGGGACCCGCTGTATCTGCTCAGCAAGAGGGCTGCTGGGAAATCGCGTGGTAGGGAGACAGCTCCAGGCAGGGTCCCGAGCAATTACTGCTCCTCCTTCCTCCTCCAGGACCTTTTTTGTAGTGGACAGAGCCCACGGAGAAAGGCCAGCTGGGGTAAAATGAGAGAGGAGAGACAGAAGAGACTTTCTTGGGGCCTGCTAGTTTTTCCTAGAGCTGGTTATTTCGACCATCTTGCTGCTGGAGCTGAGCAGTAAGAGATCTGGGGGTGGCCTCGGGTAGCTGACCTGCCGCCAGTGGGGGGGAGCCCTACTCACGGAGGCTGCATGTCCATGTCAAGTCTGACTTTGGTCTTTAAGGGAACAGCAGTGAGCCCAGCTCTGCCTAGGGCACTTTGCTTGCCCTGACTGTGTGTCATGCATATGCCTGCTGTGACCATTAATCCTGATAGGTCAACTTCACCACATTAAGGATCACCTAGCAGGTCAGCGAACACACCCCGGTGTGTGCCTGAGTGGGTCACACAGGTGTAACCTTGAGGGCTGTGTGGCACTGTTCCCTGCTCTGTGGCCTGGCCGCCATGCACTTCGTTCCACCACACCCTCCCGCCATGATGTTCTGCCTTGGAGCCAGCCCACCATGGACCGAACCTCTGAAATCACGAGCCTAGGGAAACTTCTCCTGCTGTAAGTTGTGAGAAGACCCCACTGGCATCAAGCCGTGGGTGTTGTTCAGCAGGAGTAACTGAGCTCAGGAGGTTGCAGGAGCACAGGCAGGACTGACTCCGTGGGCCCCGATCTATGCCGAGTGACTGCCTGTATGTCCTCTCCCAAGTGTGCAGGCCCCACGGGCACAGGGTGGTGGAGCAAAGTTCCTTAGTTCATGGTGGCTAAGAAGCAGAGCAGAGGAACAGCACATCCCCTTGGATATGATCCCTGTACCTCTTGAGTAGAATGGGTTGGCAGAGAGACTGGGTCCTGTCTGCCACTGCTGGATGGCCCAGGGCAACTCATTTGGGGCATTTGAGCCCCTGTTTCACGGGAGGTGAGCAGATGCCCACCTTTCATATGCCCCGCAAGGTGTGGCTGTGTTAGTTGATGATGGATAAAGTATATACAGTAGTCTTCCCCATAGGACATTTGTTTTGGTCCAGTTCTGCCTGCAGGCCCAGGACTTGGTTCCCCTGAGAGACGGTGGAGAGAGATCCCCAAAGCATGGATGCTGTCTGCCACAGTGGGAGGGGTGGAGCTGCATACCCAGCTCTTGGTCTGTGTGACCGGTTAAAAGCGGTCGGCAGCTGATATGTCTTGACTTGGGAATGCTTTCTCCTCACTCCTGGGAGTATCAGAGGTCCCTTCCTTCTGTAGCAAGAAGCGGGAGCCATATGGGCGAAGCAAGGCTCTCAAAAGGTAAACATCTCTGTGGTCCTCTAAAACTGCAGACAAGTAATTTGGGGCTTTTGGGGAATTGCATCTCTTCCTCATCCAGTGATTCCTCAAGAAGTTGGTGTGTGACCGGGGTTACCAACAGTTCTTGGTTCTTGGAGACCACGTCCAGTAACACCCAACCCTCCAAAAATTCTCTAGCCCCTGCACACCAGGCTGGCTTGTGTGCCTCCAGCTTTTGCAGATCATGCTCCTCACTTTACGTTAGGACTGTTTGGATGTAGGAAATGTACCTGAGCTGTACATAGGAAATATACACAAAGATGTGAAATACGAAAAATCCTACTGGTAGCACTCAAGTAATGGTTGAGCTCTTTGCACACAGAGGGAATGGGATAAAGAGAGGAAGAACAGCCACCGAGCCCCTAAATGGTGGTTTGTTCCAGAGACTGATGAGTGGGGCTGGGTTTCTAGGGTGGCACTTGATCTGTCCGCACATCTTGGCTCTCTCTGTGTAACACAGCACTCTGGACTCCAAAGGCAGCGGCAGGAAGATACGCCTCAGTTTCTATCCTCTGGACCCCTGTGCTTGGAATAGCTTGCCCCTTGTTACTCAATGCTTTCTCCTTCTGTGGTGTGTTGCCCCCAACATTTTTGCTCTGAACCCAAGAGAAGTTTGGAACATCCCAGACTCAGGTTACAGAATCCAGAAAAGGTGAATCCCCCCTGCTGGACCCTGAAGGCTGACTCTTCTCAGGTCGTGTGTACTCCAGCCTCCCAAGCTCTGCATATCCCGCGTCTTATATTCTCAACTTTCCCTCTTCCTGTGACCCAGCCATCCTTCAAGGTGGCTCAAAAGTTACCACTTCTATGAAGTCTCTCGACCTTCTTTCCTCCCCCTGTTTCAGGCAGGCATGGTTCCCTCTCCTCTCTGCCTCTCGATGTCACATTTAACCCAGTGTTACACTGTTCTTCCCGACTCTCACTAACCTATAAGTTTCTACAGTGCAAGGCTCTGACAGGTTGAATTTTGCATCCCTACTTTGTCTTAGTGCACTTATGCTACTGTGATGAAATACTATAGACTGAGTAATTTAGAAAAAAAACCAGAACTTTATTTTTCATAGTTCTTGTGCCTGAGCCAAAATTAACATGCCAGCAGGATAGTGCCTGGTGAGGGCCTATTGTTGCTGCAGCCGCAGAAGATCAAACACTGTCCTCATATGGTGGAAAGGCCAGAAAGGCCAGAGTCTAAACTGGGCCCCTCTGATCTTTTTAATAAGGCATCAATTCATTTGTATTAGTCAGTTTTCCCATCACTGGGACAAAATACCCAACACCCACATTCTCAAAGAAGAGAGGTTTAATTTGGCTCCTGGTTTCAGAGGGTTCGGTCCATGGTTTGTTGGCTTCTGGCAGGAACATCATGGTGGAAGTGCTTAGCGGAGCAAAGATGTCAAAAGTTTATGGTGGCCAAGAAGTGAAGCAGGAGAACAGTTCCAGGAAGGTGCGGGGACTTAGTCCCTGAGGCCATACCCACCAGACACACCTAGAAGGTAGCACTGCAGGTACCCTGGGCATCTCTGAATCCAGGGAAGTTGGCGTATGGTTCAGTCACACTATTCACAGAGGTGGAAGCTTCATGATTTGGCCACTTCCCCCAAGGCTCCACCTCTTAGTGCTACCACGGTGAGGGTTAACTTCCAACATGTAAGTTTTAGAGAGACACAGACACGCAGACCCCTACATAGTCCTGGTGACAGAGGCTCGCGGAAGGAAGATCCTCGCTAAACACTGGCTGAATTCTATGAGTATGTGAACCAGTAACAGAAATGCAAAGGGAGCGATGGGCTTCACAGAGTTTCTCAGAGAAGGAAGTGAGAGTGGCCGAAGTTTGGGCCAGTTACCCAAGGCTGGCTTCAGGGGCTGGTATCTGAGCAGCCTCCCCTGCGGGCATCTCCCCCTGGATACTGTGATCCCAGCAGGACCCCGGAAGGTGGATGCTGTGGGTGAGGGCCGGTGGTGGGGACACAGACTGTGAGTCCCGCTTTCCTGGAGACCCTGAGCCACATACCTTGGTGTCGACTGCTTGGTCCTGTCTGACCCTTGTCGGCGGTGGGGCATCGTCCTCTGGCTGTGCCCAGGGCAGCTGAGGAAATGTGCCTGTGACCAGGAAGCCCACCTTTTGCTCCCAGTGAGGGTGTGGTGGTCCCAAGGTGGACACCCTTGCTGGAGGCAGAGCAAGCCCTTGCTTGATACCACGTGGAAATTTAAAGCCTGTTAAGTTTTTCCTATTTATTAAAAGGAAGTGGTGCAGCTGGGCGTGGTGGCTCACGCCTGTCATCCCAGCACTCGGGAGGCAGAGGCAGGAGGATTGCTGAGTTCGAGGCTTGCCTGGGCTACATAGTGAGCTCAGGGCCAGCCTGAACTAAAAAGCGAGACCCTGTCTCAAAAAAAAAAAAAAAAAAAAAAAAAAAGTGGTGCAATAGTGTGTGTGTGTGTGTGTGTGTGTGTGTGTGTGTGTGTGTGTGTGTGACTGGCACTTGAACCTGGGGCTTTTGCACTGAACTATATCCCTGGCCCTTTTTAAAATTTGTTTTGAGACAAGGCTTCGTTAAGTCCCAAGTTGTTCAGGCTGAGCTTGAACTTGTGATCCCCTTGCTTCAGCCTCCAGTGTGCTGGGATTGCAGGCCTGTGCCCCGCGCCCAGTGGCAATGGGAATTGTGTCAGTGGGACAAGGGGCCCCAGGCTCTCAGGATCGGGGTGCTCCTTCCTGCAGGCGTCTGCTTGGTTACCAGGCACTCCAATAGGTTTCCTGTGCACCTTCTACGCATGCGCTGATTCCCGGTCCAAGTACCGGGGATGCGCATAGAACTCTGTCGCGCAAAGGGCTCTGTTCCTAGGAAATATCCCTGCAGACTGAGATGACGGCACCCTTCCCGGAGCCCGTTCCGAGCTGGCCTCTGCGAGACGCACCCCCATCCAGCAGCGCCTACGTTCTCTCCAAGTGGGAGCGCCTTGCTATCACCCCATCGCTTGCCCTGCCTCCTTCCCAGGCGGTGTTAGATCTGCTCCTTTATGCTTCTGTGACACCTGCGCAGCTCTCCGCGGGTCCTGCTGTCCCCTCCCTGCGGAGTCCTCACCCCAGGGCACAGAGGGCTCTCAGAGCTGGCTGTGAGCGTGGGATGCCCGGGAGGCCAGCCCTGGATTTCACCCTCCTCTCCCTCTCTTTCTCTGAGTCAGTCTCGGACAGGGACGGGCTCCTGGGGAAGCTGCTGATGAACCGGAGCATTGTGTGAGGCTGGGAGAGGCGTCCTGGTTGGAGCCACTGTCCTGCGGCGTGTCCTCCGGTGACTTGGCCCTGTGAGGCTCATTTGCCCTGGCACACACTGCCCCATTGTGCCAGGGGGCAGGTGGGCTCCAGGGCAACTGTGCGGCTCTGAGCCCACACGTTCCCTGTGCTGAGGCCTGTGTCTCCCCCCCGCCCCGGAGGGAAGGTGGCGCCCGGGCGGGACGCGCCCTGCAGCTCTGGACCTCAGCGGTGCTGCCGGCCTCAGAGAGCAGCCGCCAGGGAATAGCTGGGAAGCGTGTCTGGGCTCGGGCCCACCTCCTCCCGGGCCAGGATGTGGCGTGGGACCGGGGCGGGTGGAGGTTCCCACCGCTCAGCCCGCCCCCCACCGCTCCAGGCTCTCAGCGGCTCCCAGCAGGAAGGAGGGCGGCTCTGGCTGCCTGGGCCAAGACCCCGCAGGCCCGGGGCCACTCGGCAGCCACACACCTCTGACATCCACCTTCCGCCTGGACGGCTGCCGCTGCCCTCTGTCCCCTGCTGGCCTTGACCTGCGGGAGATGGAGCCTGGCATTAACCATTTCGGGCCTGGCTGTGCCGGCCCAGTGCCGGTCCTCTCCCATCAGCCAGTGGGCATGGAAGGCACATCACCGATGTCACTTCCTGAGACCCTCTGACCACTATGAGGGCAGAAGCACCGATCCCATTTTCTAGATGAGTAAACTGAGGCACGTGGAAAACCTAGCATGCCTATTAATTCAGTTGGTAAGCCGAGCTTTGTATTTTCATTCTCTGTCATCAGGACCCAGTATGTGCTGGACAGGAATTCTAGTCACAGCGATGAACCCTGTGATCTCCCCATGGGCTTTTCATTCTGCTGGGAGAGAAATGACAAATATGCAAAGAACACAGGCGCTGCAGTGGGTGCAGATGGGTCCATGTGGAAGACGAATAAGGGACGACAGAGGGAGGCACAGCCGGAGAGGGGCCGTCATCTGTGTTGGGGACCACGGAAGACCGCATGGAGGGGAAGTGCGGTCCCCTCCAGATGCCCGGCATGTCCCTGTTCATGGGGCACTACTCACTAATTCAGTGTCTATCATTACTTGATGGGGCAGATCGCTATTATCAATCTCATGCTCAGATGGGGAAACTGAGGCCCAGGGAGGTCGAAAAACTCACCAAACTTGACACTATGCCGGGACCTGAGTCCTGACTCCTATCCTGAGTCCTGTCTTGAGTTCTGGCTCTTCACCGTGCCTCCTCCCAGGGCGGCTGGGGGGGCGAGGGGTCCAGGAGGCCCAGCAGAGCAGGCCAGGTGCCTGTGGTCTGCAGGGCAGAGGGGCTGATGGGTCAGCATGGCTCCACTTAGGGGCTCTGCTAGGTTTGCAGAGAAAGCGGAGGTGAAGCTGGGGGAGGCAGGGTCCTCGAGGTGCCTCCTGGCCCAGCCAGCCAGGACTCAGATCGGAGACGAGGGGCCTGTGTCCTGCAGATCCTCCTCTCCGTCCCTCCTGTCATTCGGACACCACCTTTCTGTTATGACGATGATGTGGTAACTGCTGCTGCTGTTTATGGAAGACAGAATGAAATGCACAGTGAAAACGAGGACCTCACACTCAGAGGGCGGACGGAAGGGGAACTTCCCTATCACGGAAACCTTAACCTGGCAAGGAAGGGATTTTAGACGCTGGTGGACAACAGGAGTCATGGACAGAGGTCCCGTCGAGTCACAGTGCACCCCTGGGAGGGTGTCACCCCGTGTCCCTGCTCCCCATGTGGTCCGGCATCCAGGGAGGTGGCAGCTTCCTCAGGACAGCCGGGGAGGTCCTATGGCACCCGGCCCCTGCTGATCTCCACTGAGATATGTCCGGTTCCCTCTGGCTCCTGGGCTTCTGCTGAGATCCACTACCGGTGCCGGGCTTTTGAAGGTGGGTCTGACACCAACCGCTGAGGCTTCCGGGACATCCGTATCCCTCTGGGGCACCTGTGTCCAGCTGTTGCTCAGGGCAGTGAGGCTGGGCCTGTGGGAGAGCAGTCCCAGCCCCCACCAACTCCAGGCGGAGCCCTGTGGCTTTGGGGAAGGGTTCCTCCTGTGGGCATGGGATTTCCCTGTCTGTATCCCACTTCTGGGACTCCATGTCATTTGATTATTCCTAATGACGCCACAGTCCCCTCACCTTGGAGGGAAAGGAGTGAAATCCTGACCGTTGACTGGTTTTTCCTTCTAGAGATGTGGATCTTTGGCATTGCCTTTCCAGCTTGGAGAAGATGCCATTGCTTCTCCACCACCTCCAAAATAGTTGCCCTTTTTAACAGGGGACCCATCTATCTTCTTTTCCTAAGGGAAATGAGGTCCTGGGCAGGCACTGCTAATACAAGGTGCACGAAGAGAAAGGGCGGGGGAAAAAATTAGTCGCTTGAATTTCCCAGGGACAAATATGTTGGGAAATATTTTAAATATTTCCCTGCACTCTATCTGAAATAATGTAGATTCCTGAATTCTCACTCATTCCTCATGACCACGTGGTGGGCTGCGACCTGTTCTACTCTTTTGATCAAGGAAGAAGCCAGCTGCCCTTCCCAAAGTCTTACAGCTGGTGCGGCAGAGTGAAGCATGAATCTGAAAATGCTGAATTCTGGACCTCACTGTATTCCTGAGGTGTCTTTGGTATCTCCGAGGACAGCGTTGGGTGAAGACTTGGGTGAAGGGTCTATAGCTGGCACAGTGACGTGAGAAGGAGCCCCCCCCCCCAGGAATGTATGCAGTCCCCAGGGAAAGGGCGGTGGACTTCGTTGACACAAGCAGATGTACACAGAAGGGCACATGCGGGTGTTGTCGTAGTCAGTCTACCTCTGTGCCTGTCTTTGGATCCTCTTTCCTTTGTTTCTACAAGTGTGACCAAGAGTGAATGCTTCAGTCTTACAAAAGTACAGTAAAGGCACTGCCACAAATTCCCCCCAGCATCCTCCCTCTCCCTTTGAACACATGCATCCCATCCTCCTGAAGCACATCTGGAAGTCCTCTTTCTTGAGTGTCTTTAGCGTGTTCTGGCTGCCTCCACGTCCTGAACTTAACCAAAATGTCTCCTTTCTTGGGGATTTTGATGTTGAGTGACTTGCAGCAGCAGCAGCAGCAGCAGCAGCAGCAGCAGCAGCAGCAGCAGCAGCAGCATTCATTGTATTTTTTATCACATTTTATAAAGACACACATAAAGGAAGACCTCCACGACTATGACACCGCACATACACACACAGACCATTCTGTGTACATCTGTGCATTCTGTGCCAGTGGAAGTGTGTGGCCCTAAGCAGGGAAACATCTAGCCACAGACATGCTTGTGCACATGAATGTAGGTTCATTTCTTCAAAAGCAGCAGTGCCCAGCATTCTGAGGGGTACGTGTAGATGAAAGGACAAGGCCAAGGTCAGGCAATACCCCGGCTCAACGTTACATTTCCTGCTTCTGTTCTGCAAACCAAAGGGCTAGCGTCAGCTTCTCCAGGAAACCCTCCCTGGGGTCCTCTTGCGGGGAGCCAGCTGTGCTGGATGCCATCTACTCTCTGTGGCGCCCTGCCCCTGTGGCTGTGTGCTTTCTGCCTTATGTTATGATTGTTTGTCCATGTGCATGGCCAGACCTTGAACTCTAGGTCCTCAGGAGGGCATCTTCTTTGCCTGGTCCTCTCCAGTGCTTGGCACATCCAAGCAGGTCAATAAATGTCACTGGAGGGGCTGGAGACTTAGCTCAGTGGTTCCAGCATCTGCCTAGCAAGTGTAAGTTCCTGAGTTCGATCCTTGGTAACCACATACAAAAATACCAGGTGTGCTAACTCACACCCACCAGCAATCAGTACATAGCACAACGCTGGGTGTGGTGGCTCACGCCTGTCATCCCAGCAATCAGGAGGCAGAGGAGGAGTATTGTTGAGTTTGAGGCTTGCCTGGGCTCCATAGTGAGCTCAGGGCCAGCCTGAACTATAAAATGAGACCCTGTCTCAAAAAAAAAAAAAAAAAAATGTCACCTGAGACAGTCAGGAAGCTAAGATGGGTCCAGCAGTGCCTGAAGCTGGCATCCCCTTGAGGCTTACCAGACCTCTGAAGTCCTACAGGGAGAACAGTATGTGGTCATGTTATGCATCATCTGTGCCCCAGACAGCATGTTTTCCTTCGTGGATTTTCTGTGCGCAGCAGGGCGAGCAGAAGGCCTAGCTTCCTAGTACCAGCTGCGAGGGTCTCTTCTGGTGTTAGAAAAGGGGGCATGAGGCACCTGGGAAGGCCTGTGTGAGCTCCTCCCATCTCTGCCACACCTGCAGGGAGTAAAGGGCCGTGTGCATTGGAATTCAGGCTGAACACGGTGCCTGGTCACGGGGGAGGCATTCAGTGACCATTTGTGGGTGGATGAATGAATGAATGAATGAACTTGTGCAGGAAAGCCTTCGTGCAGACCTGCGAGGTTCACCGGAGAAGACTCCAGGCATAAGCCCTGAGCTGAGCTATGGAGAGGGCCGGGCCTAGGTTGGCGAAGACAGCAGGGAGCCCTTGCTGGGTTGGGTGACGGGGAGGCTGCCGGTGCCCGTCTTGGTTTGGAGCATTCTGACTTTGATGGTGGCTCAGAATGACCCTCTCTTGGGTGGAGGGAACCCTGGGGGGCGTGGGAAGGCACAGCCACACAGGCCTCCAGAGCAGGGGTCCTCTCGTACTTTACTTCTCCTGCAACACTGAACTGGAGACATTGCTGAGATTCCTCATGTCCCCGGGGCAGGGGTTGGGGGAGATGGCAGACAGAACAACACGTGAAGTGCGGACCAGGGAGGAGGAGGGGGAGGGGAAATAAACTAAGGGCCAAGAGATGGCAGGTGGCTTCCAGGTGGCAGCAACCCAACCCCTTTACCGGCCACGCTGCCCAGGCCCTCCTTCTGCTCACGGGTCACTCCGCCCTTTATACACGGTTTGTTTTCCCTTGCTGCTCTTACTATTTTTGCCTGCATCCAGCAGCCGCCCCCTCCGCCCCCAGCCTTCTCAAAGACCCCACCCCTCAGTCTCAAACTTAACAATAATCCCTGCAGTTTATCCACGCTCCTCCGGGGGGGGCCAGCCTCCATGGTTCAGGGGTCTTCATTCACCCGTAAGACACACGCAAAGCTGTTACGACCGTGATCCCCGTTTGACACTGGACGCGGCTAAATCCAGAGAGGACAAGGCCGTGCTGTCAGTGGGTGGCCGAGCGGAGCTGGCGGGTTTTCACAGCTACGCGGTCTCCTGTGTCAGGCACTCTGGGGTGGGGACAGGTCCCTGCATTCTCCTAAGCGCTCTGGGGACTTCTGAGACACATCACTCACGCAGCCGGTTTGCATCCAGGCTGGCTGAAAACTTGCTGATGCGTTGATTGCTGTTACTCATCTGTCTGCTTTTGTTTACCAGCCCTGGGCACAAGGCAGGATTTTTAAGTTGCCTGAGCACTTGTTTCCCTGGTTGCGAAACAGGACCGACTCAGCCTTTCCGGGGACTTCCCTGTCTTCTCATTGCCGAGAGAGGATCTTGGAGCCGCAGCCCCATCTGGGTACTTTGAGAAACGGAGCCTGCCCAGCCCCCTCCCTAGACGGAGGCAGCCTCTCCGGGGTGACTGTGGGCTCAGACACTGAGGTGGGGAATTCTGGCTGCTCACCCAGCTTCTCCCTCCCGTTACTTCCCCAGGGAAGAGGCGTCTGACCCGAGACTCCGGCAGAGGTGGGAGGAGTTTTGAACCCGGGCTTCCAACGCCTCCTCCGCGCTCTTGGATCTGCCACCTGCGGGGCGGGCGCGTCTGGCCGCTCTGGGTGGGGAGGTCAGGAGTCTGCCCCGGGGACGTGCACGGACGCCGGCTCGTGCCAGCACCTGGGTGGCGAGTCCATTCCGCTCATGAGCGGGGTAGGAGATCCACTGGCCGAGGAGCTCAGGCCGCAAACCCCAGCTCTCCTGGTCCTGCTGCCGCGTGAGAAAAGTTCGACATCTGAGCCCCACGAACCCCCAACCCCACGTGCCATACAGAGTGAGAGTTGGGTTTCACGGTCCGTGGTCAGTGAACAGTTGCGCTGGATTTAAAATCAAGCTTCTTCTGACCAGTTCCACGTGCCCCGAGGGGCCGCCCCCTGCCTTGGCCTCTTCCACCAGCTCACGCCTCACTGTTAACTCCTTTGTCACCACTGAGTTCAGGTCAGTAAACGCAGCCCACCCGTGGTGCTTCCCAGGGCACCTGACAGCAAGGAAAGGCGTGGGCTCGTGGACGAGGAACACCTGGTCTGAGCGTGGCTTTGCCTGCGGCGCGCAGCCTCTCTGGGTTCCGCTTCTGGAGGTGTTAAACGGGGCCACAGTGACAATGACTCGTACGGTTTATAGCTTGATGTCTCCCTGAAGCTGCACGTGATCCTAGGCCGGACCTTTTGGAAGTGATTGCATTATAGGGGCTTTACAACTGACTTACTGTTAGGAGGGTCCCGGATGGAAAAGGAAGTGGCTCCCTGTGGGCGCGGCCAAGAAAGTTAGCTGTCTCTCTTCCCGGCTCTGCCCTGGTGCCCTGAACAGCTTTCTGCCGTAGTATTCCACCCGGGAGCCAGCAGACAATGGAATGAGACCTCTCCAAACTGTGAGCCGAATAAACCTTTCCTCTTTTAAACTGTGTATCAGCAATGAGGAAAGTGCCTAAGACAGATTTTGGTACCGGAAGTATAGTCAATTGCTGTGATGCCACCTGACCACGTGGTTCAGGAACCCTTTGGGACCGACTCATGGGGGGAGTTTGGAAAGGTTTGAGAGACGCCAGCTAGAGAAGTACTACAAAGCTGTAAAGTGAGCTTGATGGGAAGTTTTGGTTGGATCTCAGAAGATAAGAATGGTGATAGTAACAGACCAGGCTCAGAGGGTTTCATTTGGAAACAAGGACCCCATGGGCAGTTGGACTCCAGGCCATGTGTTATACTCCGGCAGAAAATTTTTCATGGTTTGCTCATGTCCTGACAGTGCAGGAAGCTGAGATTAAAGGCATGGACTAATTAATCTGGTGGAGGAAATTTTGAATAAAGCCCAACACTGAGGCTGTGGCATGAGTATTGTTGGCACCTTTTAGCTAGATCTATGTTGAGGACAACAGTAACAATCACAGGTGAGTCACTTGTAAAGTTTTGAGTTTCAGAAAGGAGGTTTCAGTATAGTTGGGGCCAATACAGTGGGAGCAGAGGAGAGCTTGATGGCTGAAATGATTAAAAAGAAGCCAAATATTTTGGAGCTCACTTCTTTGACCCAGAGGCTGGTCAAGAGCTACAGGGTTTAATGTATATCCTGCTAGGTTTCAGTCTTGCTTTGATTCCATTAGTTTTGGTCTCCCATTTTTCCCTTTTAGAATGAGAATATTTACCCTGGGACATTGTATGTCAGCAGTATTTAACTTCTTTTTGATAGTACAGCTAAGAGTTTCAGAGGACTTGAACTTTGTAGCAGTGCTGGAACTATCAGGACTTTGGCAACGGTTAGAGACAGATGAAAGGCAATTTGCATAAAGAGATGTACTTGAGTCTTTTGGGACCATGGCAGAATATGATGATTTACCTCTAGACGTTCCCCTAAATCCTCCTGCAGTCATCGACAGGGTGTTTGGAAGGTGACTTGAATGATAGAAGCAGTGTAGCTGCCTTGCTATTAGGTGTGTCAGGGTTGGAAGAGGAGGCGGACCACGGTTGGCATGAGCTCGGAAGGTTAGGTCTCCCTTCCTGACTCCTCCTTTCTCACTGTTTCCTGTTTACCATGCTGCGAGCAGCTCTCTTCAGCCAGGCCATTCCCACTTGGAGCCAGCCGACCACAGATGAAAAATTCTCTAATCTGCAAATCAAAATCATCCACTCTCCCTTTAAATTGTGGCTGTAGCGTTTCGTGTCTCAGTGATGAGGAAAGTGAGTAAGACAAGTACTTTGAATCAGGATGATAGGAAAAATGATTTGAGGGCATATCAGAAATCTGCAGGCTCGAAGTTGCGACTGAGAAACTTTGCTTTGAGACGAAAACCCCAGGACATCATGCTCCAGAATGACCACTTCATGTGTCTCGTATGACTTGGGTGAAGATCCGTGAAACATTGCCAGTGGCCCTAGCCCATAGGTAAGACCTGGATCAATTGCAGGCGTTGATAGCAGTTGATTAAAATGGCTCCCCTTTTTGAAACAAATTCTCAGGTGCTGCTATTGCTGTGATCTAGGGGCACATTTTCAGATACCGGAAATAAGTGTAAACTAAAAGCAGATGGGCTGAGTCACGAATGGTGGATGAGGTCAGCTGACGGATAGAGGGCGCTGTTGCCTAGATTAGCATCACCTGGAGAGACCTTCCAACTGCAAACCACAGATAGGGTGATGACTGTTGCCCTGGATTGAGAGGTTTAGGGAGATGGAAATTTGCATTTGAAGACGTGGATAATCCTGGGTGAACCAGGACCAGCTGCTCGCCCTCGGGGCTTGCGCTACACCCACCTGTTTTAGTTGGTTTGGGCTGGGGTCCGGCTGCATGTACTTTCTCAGAAGGCCCGGGACGCCAAGGGTAGCTGGGCACGAGAGCCTCAGAACTTGCTCAAGACTCTAGGAGGAAGGGGTGAATTGTGAAAAGGCTGGAAAAAATGACTACAGAAGAGGACAGAAGGGAAGCAAGCAAGAACTGTACTACCTGCAAGGAGACCACTTGGGGAACGTGGGCATGTGCGGCTGCCCAGGGGCCTGCCCCTTAGCTGCAGGTCAGAAAGTCAGAGTACAGGCGGCCAGATGGCTCAGGAGGTGGCCTGAGACCTCCTCCTTGAGATACGAACCTGGGGGCACCCCGGGCGGAGAGAGCTGGGAGGCCCAGGTGTCATCCGTGCAGGTAGCTCACTGGGAGGTTTTAACGTGGGGCAGAGGAGGGAGAGGCCAGCTTGAGAGGCCTGGAGAAAGGGGGCCCGGCGTGCCAGGGGCAAGGGCAGTAGCTCGTCGAAGCAGCTCCCTGCCGGCGGCCTGTGCCCGCTCACAGCAAGTATGGGGTGAGGGAATCAGTGCTGGCCAAGCACGTAGGACGCTGCATACCCAACCTCCTCTGCAGACAACACAGTGCCCGAAGGACGCCAGAGTCCACAGGGGTGAGCGTGGTGTTGACTCGAGGGGCATGCCCGAGTCGAGTCAGCGGGGTGTGGAGGCTGATTAGTCTGTAGGACGGCTCTGGGGAAGGGCGCGGGAGCTTCCCGGAAGCCTGCCTGTACTTGCCTCTACGCCCAGCCTAGACAGACGTGTGCGGGGAACCCTGCCAGGCCATTTGGCTTCTCTGTGCATAAAAGTCCTTAAAGTGGTGTGAATGCTCACTTTTCTCATGAGCGTTCAGTGAGGTAGTGCACACAAATGCCTGGCACATGGTAGGTAAGGGAGCAGCTAAAGATGCCTCTGTGGTTTGGAACCTCGGGTCTGTGGTGTCGGCCCCGGAGCAGAGCAGGGCTGGTCTGAGAGTGGTCTGGGGGGGGGGGGGGAGGAGACCTCTGGGGGAAACTGGTTTTTGTTTTGGGGTTTTCTGCCCTTCCCTTCCCTCCTTCTCTTTCTTTTTTTCCTGGTCTTACTATGTAGTACAGGCTGGCCTTGAACTCACTATACAGCCAAGGCTAGCCTCAGACTTGTGGTGCTGTCTTGCCTTAGCCTCTCAAGTGCTAGGATTCCAGCCATGTGCCACCATGCCTGTTTTTGTTTTTGTTTTGCCACTTCTGGAAATATGGATTGGAGATTGGAAAAGGAGGGTTTTAGAGGGACCCTTGCTCTGAGAGAAAGAGATGGAAAGGGTGAGGGAGAAGGCCAGACATTCAGGGCCTGAACCTTGGCAGAGTCTGGGCACATCTGCTGAGTGCCAGGCTCTGTGATGGGCACCAAGGCTCCCATTAAACAAGTGAGATGCTGATAGAAGGAGGGTGCAGCCCAGTGAGAGAGACCGTGCCTCAGGAAGGAGGAGATCTGCCTGGTGTTTGATCATGGCGGGGACATGAGGTATCAAGGAGGGAGGAGGGCCACAGAAAGGCTTCCAGCAGGAAGCGAGGCCTCAGGGTGCCAGTGGGAGAGGGGAGGAGCTGGGGGCAGGGGCGCACAGAGCGTGGGTAGGTGAGTCAGGCCTCGAGTGTGCATGCCCTGAGGAGTGAGCAGAGGCCTGTGGAGGGGGGGTGGGGCGGTGTCCCGGATGGTGGGCTGTGGGCCTCCGCCAGCAGCACTGAGAAAGGGACCCCTTCAGAGGAGGGGCAGGCATGGCAGGGCGGAGAAGAGGGGTCTGTTCACTGCCTTGAGGGTTTGGGGACATCCTGGTGCCTAGAAGAAATCCCAGCTTCCGGGGTCTGAAGTCCTGCAGCCAGTCTCGCTGTCCTCCGGGAAGCAGCCCGTTCCCAGAAGCCGAGTGGGCAAAGATCTCGCACACCTTTGGCTCAGGAGCTGCCCTTTACTGGCAGGGAAGAGGAGCAACATTGAAAGCAGAAACGAACAAACCAAAATGCCCCGCGTTTGTCTGGAAACCCCAAGGTCCGACTTGACCTTGTGGGTTTCTGAAGGAGCATTCCTGTCCCTTTGCTGAGTGTCACTTGAGACGCCGCTGGAGGGTGCTGGCCGAGGGCTGGACACCTTCTGTCCCTGGCTGACCCCTGAGAGACGGGAGGGCCTGGGTGCGTGGAGTCCTCCCCCTCCCCTCCCCTCCCCTCCCCCTCCCCTCCTCTTCCTCCCCCTCCCTCTCCAATTAGCCATCACCCAGGGAGAACTTGTTGAGCATTGTGCCAGGCCCTGCTCTAAGGCCAGAGTTTAAATAGCAGAAGGTTCCATTGATCTAAAAAATACAAACCCCGAAAAACGCAGTGTGACGCACCAGGCAGTCATAGTATACAATGCAGTATGGACAGCGCTCTGGGCGTGCGGGGTCTGAGGTGGGCAGGAGCGGTCGGGAGGCTGCCTGAAAGGCTGCGGTGTACTTGCGGTTGGATGGGAAGAGGTGGCCGAGGTGGACATGGGAATGGGTCGGGGTAATACTGACCGCAGTGGGGGGGGGGGCAGAGGCGCCCTTTCCTATGTTTCAAAGCCAGAGGAGTCCCCCACGTCTAGTGTTCAGCCACAGGATGAAGAACCTGCGCCTTTGTGTAAATCGAGTGCAATGTCCTTGGTTTGACGTTAGTGTCAAGAGTTCGGGCGACAGTAACAATTCATTTATCCATCAGCTTTTATCAAGTTCCTGCTGGGAGTGCGGAAAGCTCCCTCTAGGGGGAGCTAGAGATCAAAACATCCATGCCCTCTGGGAATTCCAGTCCCTCTGGCCCGGGCGGGCGCGGAGGGGAGAGGGACGGGAGGGCTCAGCTGGCAGGACTGAGCGGCAGATCAAGGCCTCAGGGCAGGAATCCGCCCCAGATTGAAGTAACTCGTGTAGGTTCACACCCCACTATTTGAGGACTGTGGGTATCATTTTTGGAAGCGCATAGGGAGTGGCTGGCTGGGCTGCACTTCCTGGCAAAGCCGGTCGCGCTGGCCTCGGCAGAGATGAGCAGGGCCCAGTGCGGGGGAGGATGCCAGCGCCTTGGGCAGAGCTTACTGGACTCTCAGCCGGGGATGGAGGTGCGCTAAACCGAGCTGGGGTGTGCCTGCGCGCGCCCAGCTTGCAGGAGGGACTGCCCGGACCTTCCTGGTGTGTGGTGAGATGTGGGGGTGCTAGGCTTCTCTCTGTGCTCCCCGATTCTTTCCTGGGGGCTGGGGTACCGCTGTTTACGGCCGGCCGAGCTCCCACTGCCGTGCCTGCGTGCCGCGTGGGAGGCCTTCTCGCGTGTGGAATCATCAGCTGGCCTTTAATGAGCTTTACTACCTTGGCCAAGTTACCAACCAACCTTCTCTGAGCCTTAATTTCCCTCTGTCTAAAAATGGACACACGATGCCATCTTTGCAGGAGATTAAGATTATTATGAGTGCCCGTTTGAGCCCAGCCTAAGCCGTAAATGTTAGCATCTTTCTTCCTAAAAATGTGTTGAATATTTATGTTTTACAGTGTGGCGTGGTGGGATAGTTCAAAAAACCTTATTGTCATTAATGTTTCCATCTTAGGCTTGTTCAGGAAGCAGCTAATCTCCCCCCCATTTTGAATAGAGGCAGAAGGAGGGTGCACCCCACTGTAGTTCCACCTGAGAGAAATCTCCCATCTGCTGGCTAGAGACACACACACGTGTGCGCACACACACATGTGTACACTCCGGGGCTGGGTCAGAACTGGATTGGAATTAGCTGGCATGTTCAAGGAACCAGCCCTCCTTGGGCATCTTCTGCTGGGCTTGGGCCTTGGTGGCCTCACGGGTCAGAGTACTGGCCTCCCTGGGTCGCTGCGGATGAAAGGACACCCGACCGTGTGAGCGCTTGTCCCTGTCCTGTCGCCACACGAGCGTCCTGTGCGTGGCCCTGTCCGGGCCACAGCGTGGTTCACAGGAAGCTGAAGGGAGGACAGTGACGGTAGGTGTGGTAGGTGTGGGCGACACCTTTGTACATGGGGAGCCGATTTCAGAAGGGGGCTGTCTGTCTCCTCTGCTCGTGTGAGCGGGCGGCCGGCTCGGTTGCCTTTCTGCTTAGAGGTTGTAAATCGTGTCTTTGTTTGCTGGAGGTGACACACACACACATACCTCATTCACACACAGTACCCCACACAAGCAAATGGCATACATGCATATGTACCAAGTACACACACTCCACACACAAGACATACACACATGTAACCCACATATATACTGATAGCATGTATGCATGTACCACTTGCCCATGTATGACACATGTACCACAGCCTTCACACACCACCTGTACACATAGCCCTACCTGATCCATCCACATAGACGCAAGGCTGCATCACATATGTGCACACACATCACACCAAACACACGTGCCACACACACACAGTTCCCATGCAGCTCCGCACCTCTGGGCCTGTGGATCGCCTGTCCCCCACGCCAGTGCCCTGCTCTCCACTGGAATGTGCTCTGCCTGCTGATGCCAACCACGGCAGCCACCAGCCCGGATTCCTCATGACACCCGCTCCTCGCTGGGGGCTCGGAGCAGCTTAGGGAGGTGGCCTTTGTTACCCCTCGGGTCCCAGAGAAAACAGGGCTCATGCGACCAAGTGGCATAGCCACAGGCTAAGTGTGGCTGTCTTTGCTTCCTAACACCCCCTCTTGGGCCTAGGGGTGTCCCCAGGATCTTCTGAGTAGCTTCTGTTAGTGGTTTTCTAGAGAAGCAACGGCAGGGCTTTTGTCCTTGGCAGTTTGATGGCGTCAGGCTGGGAACAGAGCTGCTTTGGTCGCTAACCTCCTCGCTGAGGCACGATTGTCATCCCATGCCTCACGAGATGAAAGTCTGTCATGAATAGCCCTGTGTGTGTACGTACCTTGCAGCCATCGCCAGAGCCAGCACAGCAGACACGCCCATCCTTTCCGAAGGCCCCTCTTCTGTTCATCGTCCCGCTGCCCTCCCCTCCCCCGACCCCTGCACAGGCAGCGATGGCTCTGCTTTCATTTGTAGTGGATTAGACCTCGCTGTCTAGGATGGCGTCATGTAACATGTACTCTTTTCCCTCGGCTTACTTCACTGAGGGTAATTATTTCAAGGTCTATCAGTGGGTGGGGTGGAGCATTCCTGTTCTCTATGAGGAGCAAGATGTACTGTGCATTTTCTTGACTTACCTGTTCATGGGCATACGTGTTGTTTCCAGTGTGGAGCTTTTATGTTTGTGAACGTGACCACGTGAGGACATGTGCTTTCATTTCTTGTGGGGAAATAACCTAGGAGCAGAAGGGCAGGATCATTTGTAGACGTGTGTTTAACTTTTTAAGAAACTGTCAAACTACTTCCACAGTGGTCGTAACTGTTTCTCATTTCTACCATCAGCAGAGCAGAAGAGTTCCGGTTCTTTCCTGTCCTCACCGTTTAGCGTGTAGGTCTGATTTTGACTGGTATGGAATGTGTGAGCTGCGCCAGGGCCAGGCCCTGTAGGTTCAGGCAGGTGGCTTCCGACGGGCACCAGGAGCCCCTCACTGAGCCCAGAAGGCAGGATCAGGGTTTCCTTAGCAACACTGTTCAGACTGTTGTTTGTGGGAGCTGGGCCGGGAGTACTGGGTGGGGTGGAGGGAGGGAGAGGTTAGCACAGGTCAGAGCCAGGTTATGGGGGGGCTGGACCAGGTCTGGAGCTTGATATTTGGAAATGGAACAAATGTATCCTAGACATTTTGGAAAAAGGATAGCAAGAATAATGAATAGGACAGGGTGCAAGAGATCAAAGACAAAGAGCAGTCAAGGAGAACCCTGAACTTGGAGACTATAGCTCTGGGAAGCCAGGCACTGTGTCTGATTAATTTATCTTTTTATGCCAGGCACCAAGGTCAGTGCCAAGTGTAGAGCAAGTGCTGGGGAAAAAAAAAATTCAATGGTGTTTGAATGAATGAGTGGATGGCCAGATAAATGAATAATGAGCTAACAGGGGCTCATGGGATCTGATTCAGTTCAACTGGTATCACTTCACACTCCGTGGATTTCTGTGGCACAGGTCTGTCGTGGGTAGACGAAGGGAGAGAGCATGCAGTTTAAGAGTGTTGCTATCTACTTAATTTCCTAACCAATCCCTGTGAGCCCATCCTTATGTTTTAATAGTTGAGGTGTTTTGCAGAGTCAGAACCTAGAGGAGGACTTCCGGTCCTTTAATAGCACTTCTAATCACTTCCAGCTCTCCTGCTCTACGCTGTCTCCCCTTGAGCTGGGTGGACAGGACAGGGTAGACCAGAACCCCCATTCTGCAAACAGTCCTCAGACTCACGTTTGCACTTCCCTTATCATGATCAAAGTTACATTGTGTTATGTTTATTTGCTCAACTGACCCCTCCTGCCCTTTCCTACCAAACTGAACTCTTGCTTCCCATGTGTTTCCCCAGGTTTTAGCACAGTGCTAAGGTGCTCAACAAATATTTGTTAGACCGAATGAATGAACAGAGGAAATCGTGTGAACAAGAGGGGCGGGGAAGGGTCACCTCAGATCTGTATTTCCAACAGTTTTGTGTGCCAGGAGCACGTTCGGCTCCCACCCCCACCTTTGCGAGTTCCTACTGTTCCCTCTTTGTCACTTGAAAAGGCAAACTGGCTGTGGACCAGGATTTCTGTCCAGCCAGCCCCGGGGCACACACAGGGCCTTTCTGGTGGGATGGTGAGGAGCCCCAGACTTGTGGCTCCTGTGAATCATAGAATTCCTTCTTTTATTTCACAGCTGTTATCCAAGAGTTCCCCCCAACTGCCCTCATTCTCAGTCCAGTTCTTTACGTGCCCAGTCTACCTTGACCAGGTCCTTCATTCTCTCTGGCGTAGGAATCTCACCCTGACCTCTCCAGCGTTCAGCACCTCCTGTCTGTCCTGGGCAGTTCAAGGCCCTATGAACTTTCCCTTTATGCTTAGCTTCGTTTCTCCCTTTCATCAGCTACCCTATACATTGACCCCAGAAAGATCCGTCCACAGCTCAGATCAGACCTCACAACTCCAGGCCAATGAACTATTCTGCATAAACCGAACTCTCGACTTCAGTGACTCCCTCCTTAGTCCCGGGCTCCATGCCTGCCTTTACCTGGTCTCCTCTCGTCTCTAACTCAATTTGTGTCCCGTGATCCAGCCTGGAAATGGTACCAAGCAGATCAGGATCTGATGGACGCAGAAGGAAATTGTACATCGCGGCAAAGTGCAACAGACCTCGGTCCTCACTGTTACAGCTTCGGGCCGTCAGCCACCCTCATCAGCTGGTCAGCTGCCAAGGCTAACCGGTGGCTGCTGTCAGGAGCTCCCTTTACCTGTTCTCTGCTGCTGGTCACTGCTGGTTTGTGCTCTCAGTTAACACTGCTGGGCAATGGAGGTAACTGCTAGTCATTGCCAATGGAGTCTGATCGATGTCAGTCATCGTTGGACTCAGGTTGACACTCGTCATGCCTGGGCCCTGCTGCCACCAGCGTTGTCCATGCTGCACCTCACTGCTGTTGGTCCCTGGAGCTCTATAAACAGTTAGCAGCCCCTGGTGTTTACAGCTAATTTTTAACGCAGCCCACTCAGTTCACACTATTGGAGATAAGAATCTCAAGTGGATTTAGAGGCCTTTCAGCCACACTGCTTGAGAACCACCTAAATCAAAAGCAGACATGCAGGACCACTCGACCCAGACTTTAGGAAGGCAGAAGAAGTAGAAAGTCTCTTAGATCCACTCTAGAAGTGTGGCGCTCTACTTATACGTACCCATAGCAGGCCTGTGATTGGTCTGAACTTGAGCCTGGTGATTGGTTCAAATTTGAGTCTGCTGATTGGTCCAAATTCAAGCTTTCTGTGGTCAAGGTAGCTGCAGTATCTTTTGCAGTGGCTGCAATTGCAGTGTCCAGGACAGCTGCAGGGAGGCTGTAGGGAGGGGCACGGCAGCCCCCAGGCACACCCTCTGCTGGCTGTCTAGAGGAGCAGGGCGTCTCAGGAGTCCTTCCCACAGTCCTTCACTCAACCGAGGCTTTGGTCAAGCCAGGACCCCCTCTGGCACATCTTCCACTGAGAGCGCATTTATAATCCACCATCTCCTGCTTTCCGCCCCATGAGGCAAAGACACCTGTATTCTCTATGACGCTCCGTCTCCCTGACTGTCTTCTGTCCCTCATCCTCGGGTAGCACATAGGGAACTTAGGCTGAGAGCTGCTTCTGCCTTTCCGAGAGCAGGGGGTGGGGGTGGGGGCAAGACTGTAACTTAGGCAACTGCTAAAAATAGCTCCCAGTACTGGAAAGAGCTTGTTTCCGGCCCCCTCCCCATCCGGGCCAGGCTCACTCTGAAAGTCACATGGCTCAGACCCTGCCCGGGACAGAGACCTGGAGGACGGGAGGGTCCTGGGTCGCTCCCTCCCAGGGCAGGCACGGGCCCGGTGTCCCTGCCTCATAGCCTGCGTGCTCTGAGCCTGGGCCTGTGCTTAGCGTCTTTCCGAGCCTCGGATTTCCTCCTCTACAGAAATGGGAGGGTCAGAGCGTGAGTTGCACTTGGGTCATGGTCGGTCCACAGGCGATGACGGCTGATTTACTGGGATAGGAATCATTAGGGTTGGAGCCCAGAGCTCTGGACTGAATGTCTGGACAGGACAGGGAGGCATCCAGCACGACAAAACCAAACATGCCTCTGTAGACAGGAGATAATTAGATACCGTCAATGCGCAGGGTTCAGCCCAATACAGAAACTGGCAGACGTTTTCTGTGCTGGGCCAGGGAGTAAATATTCATGGCTTTAGGGGCCATATAGTCTTCTTTATATGAATATAACACAGTGAAAACTTAAACCAGTGGGTACAGTGGACTTGCCTAAAACCAAACTTACAAAGACAGTCTGTGGACTATGTTTGGCCCCCCCCCGGCAGAGTTGCTTACCCCGTAATACTATATCAGACTCACAAGCTTCCTGAAAGGTTTGCAGTTACCCCTCAGGTATGTTCATAATAGAACAGTAGCTTCTCTAGCTGGCTGTTGACAGCGTTTACCTCTAGTAGGCATATTAAGTGCTTGACAAATACTACACGACAACTCTGCGACCTGTCCTCTCATGTCCTCCATTTTATAGCTGTGGAAACTGAGTCACGTAGCTTGAGTTGCTGGTAGTTGAAGAGAACCCCAGGAGAGAGTGGCGTAGGGCTGGGCGTTGAAAATTCGAGCAGCTTTGGAGAGGATGTGGGGGTAGATGGGACACTGAGGCGGGGAGCCCACAGCAGAAGCGCAGTGGTGTGGCCCGAGGTGGAAAAGCGCAGCGCCCCCTGGGGAAGCCGAGCCTGGGCCGTTTCCTAGTTGACCGTGCAGCGCCGAAGGCTCAGAGCGGGCCGCAGTCTGGCCTGAGGAACAGGAAATTGTTTACATTCCGTTTGTTCCATGTCTCAGCTCTGGGAAGCTGCGACCCATTCCCAGCCCCAGGGGACTGTTGGGGAGAGGAGGGCGAAGCAGGGGCTCCCCAGAATGCCTTCGGCTCCGCTGGCCGGAGAGCGCGCTGCGTACCCTGCCCTCCCCTCTGCCTAGTGGTTTAGCCACCAGGGGCACAGCCGCGGGGCACAGCCGCCCTCACCCTGCTGTGCTCGTCCTCCCTGGCGCTGCTGCTGTCCCCTTGGCGCTCTCCTGAACTCGCCCCTCTCCTCTGTGTCTGGCTCAGCGTCACCACCCCAGG
>PVIC010013228.1:24011-38473 GCA_004025085.1 Thryonomys swinderianus
GGCCACGCCCTCGAGGCCACGCCCTCGAGGCCACGCCCTCGAGGCCACGCCCTCGAGGCCACGCCCTCGAGGCCACGCCCTCGAGGCCACGCCCTCGAGGCCACGCCCTCGAGGCCACGCCCTCGAGGCCACGCCCTCGAGGCCAGCCCCTCTGCTCTTGGGCGAATCGCCCGGCCTCACGGGTGTTGATGCAACAAGGAGGGAAGGTGGCACCAGAGAAGAGTTCTAAGGGATTTGGAGATAATGCTGTCAAGGCTGTGGTCAAGAGGGAGCCAGCCATAGGTCGTGTCCCTGCCACTCCATCTGTGGAGCCAGGGAAGGGGATAGCGGAAGTCAGCCGGAGTGCTCCACAGCCGCCATGTTTGTCTGAAGACCAGAGAGCACTGGCTGTTGGCTCTGCGGTCAGAAGGAGGCACCTGGAGACCCAGTCCTTGCCCGGGTCCCTCTGAGGAGCCGGGTGCTGTGGACCAAGCCATGGAACGGCTTCCGGAGCCCCGGCGTCACCAGCGGTAGCGGATTCTGTGGATAACCACCTCACAGGGCCACTGGGAAGCTGAAGTTAGAGTTCAGGGCCAGCGAGACACTGGTCCCACCCACGGGACGTGGAGTCATGAGTCGTGGAACTGGAATCTCTAGAACGTGTGAGAAAACGCTGAGCCGATTTCAAGGCGTGGGGCACGTGCCCCATGGCTGCATGCTTGAGAGTGGGGCCGTCCGTCCGGGGTTGGAATCCTAGCTACGCCCCTAACCGTGTGCTCTTATGCAAGTTAATCGACCTGTCTGAACTAGAGATATTTTTGTGTGTGTGTCTGTTGCTTTTGCTTCAATAACTTTTTTCAAATGAAGCTACTTAGCTTAGACAATTGCGAGATAAAATATGGGAACAGCCTCTGAGCTCTTAGCCTTATTTAGCCCTTACTGAAGATATGGGGCATTGAGGTCCTCACGCGCGGAAGCTGGCATGTGGACTACCTGGGGGCCAGGTTGGGGGGTCAGGATTGTCGCCTTTGCAGACCACACTGGGCAGCAAAATCAAATAATAGAAAATTGAGGCTGGCAGAGTAGGGTCTTTAGTCCACGCCAGCCATGGTACGATGAGGAAACTGAGTCCCAGAGAAGGGGACAGCGTGGTCCCTCTGCCCCACGCATTGCAAGCCTCAGAGCCGAGACCAGCCCTGCCTCAGAGGGAAGGCAGTGTTCTCTCCAGCGTGGAGGGTCTGTGATGGTGATGCCGGTGGGGTCACAGGAGTGGAGAGACCCTCCGGGGCCCTGGCAGCCCACGGAGGAGGTGCTGACCTGGTCATGAGGCTTGGGAGGCTCGTGAGGTCATGTAGTGACACAGAAGAAGCCGCAGCCAGTGACCGCTGAAGGCCGCTCGGGCTGTGTTCAGGGCTGACAGCCCTGAGAAGCCGTCTCCTTGGAGGAGGAGGGCGCCGCCCTCTCTGGGACGTTTCACAGAGAGTAAAGTAGGTGGAAACCCCTCTGGCCGGAGGTCAGGCCTCTGGGTTTCCGTCTGTCCTTGCTTCCTGTTTCCCTGTTGCTTCCTAGTTTCCCCTCTCCGCTAAAAACTGCCGTGGCTTCTTCCTGAAAGGGGTTTTGCAGAAGGGACCTCGCCGGCTACCTCACCTTTCTCATTCCCTGCCTGGGACCAGCGGCTGGGATTTCTATCTCTTCCGACCTGTTTGTCTTTCTTTCTTAAAAAGTTTAATTTATTTCTAATGGACACACACTTGTACATATTTATGGGATACAGTGTGATGTTCCGCACGGGCAGGTCTTGCTCAGTGATCAAATCAGTGCAGCTGGCGTACATAGCCCCTCAAAAACCACTTCTTTGTTTATAGGCATTCCTGAGACTAGATCGTGGAATGCACTGGTGACTAAATGAGGAATCATATGTAGTATGTGCCTTACGATGTTCAAAACAAAGAAATGTTCAAAGGAAACTCCAACTTGGTGACCTTGCTTTTATTTGCATAACTCTTACATGCAGCACTGTAACGTAGAACAACCCAAAACCACAGTCCAACCGGGAAACATCGCAGCCCTGTCCTGTAGAAGAAGCCACTGTGAGGCCGCACGGCTGCTCACGATCCTGTGTCTAAGTGCGACTGGGCATTGTAAGACTGAGCAGCAGGTTAGTCTGAATAGTCCTTCAATCAGGTAGGCCATTACATGAGAACTCTTTTTTTTTTTTGAGACAATGTCTCACTTTGTAGTTCAGGCTGGCCCTGAGCTCACTATGTAGCCCAGGCAAGCCTTAAACTCAGCAATCCTCCTGCCTCTGCCTCCCGAGTGTTGGGGTTACAGGCGTGAGCCACCATGCCCAGCACTGTGCGGTGTGGTACTGATTGCTGGTGGGCGTGAGTCACCACGCCCAATACCATATCATCGTATGTGGTTACCGGGATCGAACCAGGGCCCTTGCACTTGCTAGGCAGGTGGCAGAACCACTGAGCTAAATCTCTGGCCCGCACGAGACTGTCTTTACCTTCCTAACGAGGAAGAGCTGAGAGCCAGGGACAGCTCAGCCCCTCTCGGTTTCCTGGCTGGGCGACTTCTTCATTTCTGCCTGGGCCAGTTCCTCCTAAGCTGGATCCGGGTGGCCTCATTCGGCCCGGCTAAGGCTGGCGGGTCCTGGTCCCTGGCCTTGGCAGGGCAGCCTCACCCTGTGGTGACAGAGAGGAAGCCAGCAGCCAGTGGCAGGCCCGTGCCTCTAGTGTAAGTGCCCTCGTGGCCTCGGTTTCCTCACCCAGTCTGTCATTCGTGCCCTGCGGATGCTGGAGGGACGCTGGGCTGATCTTGGTGGCACGTGTGAGGAGTCGGGGTCCCTGGGAGGCTGAAGGGCCACTCAGGACACTAGCTATGAGGCAGAGCCGGGAGTGAGAGTCCCGTCCGTCCGACTTTAAGCTCTGCTGCTGCCTCTGCAGCCAGCAAGCGGGGGGGGGGGGGGGGGGGGGGGGGGGGGGGGGGGGAGAAGCAGGCAGCCTCAGGAATCTCAGTCTGTCTCCACCAGGGGGACTTTGAGAGCTGAGGTGTCTCTAAGCTCTGTGGGCGGGAACTGGAGGGAGGATGTGGGGGATGGGGGCCGGACAGAACCGAAGCTCACTGACTTGAGAAGCTGAGCTCAGGTGGGGCAGTGACCAGGGTGCACACAGGGTGTCAGAGGGTTCGAATCTCACCTCTCTCTAGCTTTGTGACCTCAAGTAGGACTTTTCCTCCTCGAACCTCATTTTGTGATCTCTACCATGAAGCTCCTCGCTGCTGAGAGCCCGTGGTTTGAATCTCAAATGCTCAGATGGAGACTCACGGAGCAGGTGTCACTGGGAGAGGGCCACCTGGAAACATAGACCCGAGCGCTCACACAGCTGCCCCTTAAAAGGATGAGTGTGCAGCGTGGCCTGAGCATGCAAGGCCTCTCTCTGGGGGATGGTACTTCCTGTCTGTAGGGTCTGAGCTCAGTTATTCACTCCCCAAATTCCAAAAAGATGTTCAAATATTTGACCCCAGGTGTGGTATAGGCCTCACCAATCTGAGCAACTGTGGCCGTGAATAGTTGGGGTAAGACCACAGCAGGGTGTACTAGTGTCAGCCCAGCCCCCATCCACCCTTCTCCTGGGAAAGCCTGGCTGAGGAGCAGAAGAGCACAAAAGGGTGCTGGGAACAAGCCAGGTATGGTGGCGCATTCCTGTAATTCCAACACTCTGGGAGGCTGAGGCAGGAGGATCACAAGTCCAAGCCTTGCATGGGCAACTTAACAAGACCCTGTCTCCAAGTAAGATATAGGAAAAAGGGCTGGCAGTGTAGTTCAGTACAAAGGCCCTGGTTCAAGCTCTAATATTTATTTATTTATTTTTAATTGAATTCCTTATTGGTACATTTTATATATAGCTCGCAATCACAATCAGCATTGAGGAATTTGTACCAATATATGACACGAATTAATTCTCATTTTACCCATATCTCTACCCACCCTACAAACCCCCATCCCCTATATGCATGTGCTTTCTTTTTCTTTAAAATTTATATTTATTCTTTCCTCTCATTACTTTCCCCTACAACATTCCCTTTGAGTATTTCCTATTTCACAAAATCTATCATACATTCTAGAACTCATTTACATCTACAAGTTCTCATACCAGAGAAAAGATACGGTATTTACATGTCTGTGACCTATTTGTTTCATTTATTGGTGTGTCCTCAAGGTGTGTCCATTTGCACATAAATGACTGAAACTTGTTGTTCTTTATGGCCACGTAATACTCCATTTTATAAAAAACCACGTTTTTATCCAGTCTCCAGTTGATGGGCATCTGGGTCGTTTCTAAGGTCAGGCTGTCACACACTGAGCTGCTATGAACATAGGTGCACATAGGTCTTTATGATATGGTTCTTTTAATTCCTTTGAGCATATTCTAATACTTATTTTTCAAATTGAGGGCAGGACTGAGGGACTTCAGGTCTTCTCAAGATCGTCAGTCCATTGGTCTGTCTGTAGAATCCCACCCAGAGCCTGTGCAAGTGCTTTTCCCCTTCTTGTACTCATTCACCTGCTGTCCTGCATGCTGAGGCTGATGAACAGAGAGAATCTGGTCATCATCTCACACTTAGTCACCCGTGGGCCAGGGGCCCATCTGCTGCAGACTCGGTGCTCTCCCAAGACTGACAGTCAGACGCTGGGGCTTTGTCCCTACTCACTCCGGGCCATCGGGACTGCAGCCTGTGGAAAACCCCAAATCTCCCTGCCTCAGCTGCCAGCCTATTGCAGGTCTTTGTCCCGATACAGCGTGATCGCTGTATTAGCCTGCTGTCTGCTTCCTCACCCTCAGCCTCAGAGACTGTGCTCTTTTTATTCCCTACAAAAGTTCTCGAGTTGCTTGTCAATAGCTAGTCACCAGACTTCAGTCAGTATTCCCCGGCCAATTAATAAGGACCCCTCTTCCCTCCTCTTCAAGGAATAGAAATCTTTTCCCAGCTCACCAAGAGAATCCCCTAAACACAAGCCTTTTGTTTGTTCTGTGTTACGGTTCATATTCAGATGCCCCTACAGCCTCATGGGATCATAGGAGGGATTTTTGGAAGATGCATCATAGCTGGTTTGCTGTTAGGAGGTGGGGCCTCGTTGGAAGAGGCGGGTCACAGTGGGTGTGACCCTGAAGGCTGTATCTCCTCTCCTGGCTCTTCCCTTCACACCGGGGATGCGAGTGTCTTCTCCTCCATTGTGCCCCTCTGCCATGCTGTCCTGCCTTGGAGCCTGCTGACCCTACACTGAAACTCCTGCAAACTGTGAGCCAAGATAAAATTCTCTTTTAGGTTGCAAGTGTTGAGTATTTTGTCCCAGCAATGAGGAAAGTGATTAATAAAGTTTAGTAGGAGAAAAGTGGGGCTGTTGCTGTGACTGCCTGACTGTGTGGTTTAGAAGCTTTTGGGACTGTTTCATGGGAGGGGTTTGGAAAGATTTGGAGATGGGCCAGTTGGAGAAGCAGCCCAACAATGCTGTAATCCGAGCTTGCTAGGCGATTCTTGTCAGGATTCTGGTCAGAGCTCAGAAGATCTGAATGCTGGCAGAAATGGAGACAGTAAAGATTAGGTTCAGGAGGTTTCTGTTGAGAACAAGGATTCCATGGCAGTCGAACTCCAGGCCATGTGTATGATGCTCTGGCAGAAAATTTGTCTGTGTTTTGCTCATGTCCTGAAACTTTGTGGGAGACTAAGAGTAAGGGTGGCAGAGTAATTGTGGGGAACATTTCAAGGCACTCTGATGTTGAGGCTGTAGCATGGATACTGCCTACTGCTTTTAGCCTGTTTATACTCAGAAGCAAAAACCCTTTTTGAAAAGTTTTCAGTTTTACTAGAAAGGAGCTACCTATAAAGTAGGAAGCAAGGAGAGCTTGATTGCTAAAAAGGTTAATATTAAAAAGAAACCAAGGGCAGGGGATTTTGCTCAGTGGTTTCAGCATCTACCTGGCAAGGACAAGGTCCTGATCCCAGTACCACATTTCACAGTGCCAGGCGTGGTGGCTCACGCCTGTAATCCCAGCACTTGGGGGCAGAGGCAGGAGGACTGTTGTGAGTTCGAGGCTAGCCTGGGCTACATAGTGAATTCAGGGCCAGTCAGAACAACATAGCAAGAGCCTGTCTCAAAAAAACAAAAACAAAAACAATAAAATGAAGCCAAACACTTTGGACCAGGATGATAGGAAAAACGGCACGCAAGCATGGCAGAAATCTGCAAAACCGCACTTTCAGTAGGCCCCAAGTTGCAAATGTGAAACAGTTTGGTTGGAGAAGGAAGCTCTGAGGCACTCAGCTGGAGAAGAGTCACCATGGGTAATGATTCCCCAGAATTCCATGCTTAGCTATCCACGTACTCAGAGGCCTCAGCAGCCATGATACAAAGCAGCATGGTTGCTGCTCGAGCCAACGGCTGACCTTGCTGTCAGGCATGTGGTGCTGGTTTCACAGGCATGTAGAATGCAGGAGTTGTGGGTTCAGGAAGACTTGCACCCAGGTTTCAGAAGAGGACCTTGAAGGCCGGGCAGTGCGCCCCGAGAAGGCAGGCTTGACGTGAGAGCGAAGTGGAAAAGTGCAGGAAGTTGCAGAAGGCAGGAATGTGGAACGTCTCAAGAAAGCTACAAGGAGTAAGCAAGCAGAGGCAGCCTAAGTGAGGAGCCACCAGGGCTAGAGCTCCAGCAATGCCATGTGGGCAGAGCTGCCCACACCCTTTGGAGTTCGTGTCTCATTGCCACGACTTGCCCTCAGTGCTTGACTTAGAGTTATAGGATTTAATGTTTGCTCTGCTGTGTTTCAGTCTTGCTTTGGTTCTATTGGTTTCTCGCCCTCTTCTCCCCTTGGGAGTGGGAATGTTTATCCTGTGCCACTGTATACTGAAAGTGTTTAAACTTTTATACTCAGAGGGACTCACAGCTAAGAATTTGTCTTAGGTCTCAGAAGAGACTTTGGACTTAGATGTTTCAGGAATGCTAGAACTATTGAGACTTTGGCAACTCTTAGAGATGGACTAAATGCAAGTTGCATAAAGAGATGTGCATGAGTCTTTCGGGGGGCAAGATCAAGATGTTATGGTTTACATCTAGATGTTCCCTGAGAGCAGCAATGGGGACTCTTTCAGAGCTCTCCATGATAGCAAATGTCCTCTGTGGCTTGTGTGCCAGAGGCTCGCCACCACTGCCCTGGAGCCTCATTGCACTGATCATAGGTGGGATTGGATTACAGGGCCAGATAGGTCGCTTGCACTTAGGAGGTAGGCCCTGGATGGAAGAGGCAGGTCACTGTGGGCGTCCCCTGGAAGCTGGTGTCTCCCTTCCTGGCTCCTCCCTGACCACTCTGCTTCCCTGCCACCGTGACACGCTAGCAGTTTCTCTTCCTCTATGTCCTCGTTCCATGCTGTCCTGGCTTGGGGCCAGCTGACCCTGGACTGAAACCTCTACAAACTGTGAGCCATGATAGTCTTTTTCTTTAAGTCACAGCTATTGGACATTTTGTCCCAGCAGCGAGGACAGTAACTGAGATACTGTGGAAGAGGAGGAGGAGGCATGGCCCCTGCCTGCAGGGAGCTTTAGCTCTTTGACAGCCAACGATATAAGGCATCCTTAGATAATGTGGTATTTGGGAGCTTCCCAAAACTACTTTTAAAAGCCCGTCACAAATTTTATAAAGATAAAAACAGCCAGCAAAATGATGCTTTAAAATGGATCATCTCTTAGATGAAAGCCCAGATAGGATTCTACTACATTGTTAGCTAGATTAAGTATCAGGGAATAAAGCAATGTCCTTTACAAGTTACCTTAAGTTCACTAGAAGAAGCTTTGTCACATTATCTTCTTCTCTTTTATGATGAGATTCTAGAGCATGGTCCAAAGTGCCTTCTGTTTGGCTCGAGGGCTCTAGGAAAAATCTCTCATGCTGTGTCTGTGGGGAGAAAAGCTGGAGGAGAACATAATGGTTGAAGAGCTGCTCAGGGGGCCGCCCATGGCCGGGACTGTTCTGTGTTTACTGTCCTGCATGTCACTTGGGCCCATGTCATTTCTACCCGTTGATCCTTGTATTGAATAAACTTGAGAAAATTATTTTTCTGTACTTCCTGCTATGTTATAAAAAGTAATGAAAAGTATATGCAACTTTTGATCATCCCGTACTTAAATAATTGGACTGGAAAGCAGTTAAGGACCAGTGGTTAAGGTGCTCCCGCCCCTCAGGAGGCCTGCGTGCCGACGACGGATGGATTTACGGATCCAGAGGCTGTGGGACATCCATCCCCGGGGCCGGCCTTCCTCCTCTGTCTGGTCATCATGGCGCTCAGCTGGGCCTGTGGCAAGCCAGACATTTAACCCTTTCTGTTCCAACTATTGTTGGATATTTGTCACTTTTAGCCCCTCTCTGCCCATCCGTGTCTTCTCTTCTCGGCTGGTATGAAAGGCACATCTAACCAGGCTTGCTTTATGTGTAGGGCGCCATCCAACGGTCACCCGTTTTTCCCGTATCTGGGATTTGGGATCACAACTCCCATGTGATCTTTCTGAGGGCTGCCGGGCTCCTTTGAGATGAATTGGCAAACCACTGCCTTCCGGCATTTCCCACTTACCCTTAGAGCCTGAGTGCAGCAGCCCAGGCGGGACACTGAGTGGCGTTCTGGAATCTTCTGCCCTCTGTTACGCTGAAGGCCCCTCTCAGGGGTGTGCCATATACAAGTTCGGCGTTCCCTGCCCGCCCGCCTCTGCCCTTCACTCCCCATTACTTTAGACAGACCCTGAAATGAATCGAGTGAGTGAGTGACCTGTCTTGTCTTCCTGAGGATGAATATAGCCCCCCTGAAGTCATGGACGGTAGGGTGAGGCCAGCTCTGACCGCCTGGAAGTTCCCTCTGTGCCTGTAGCCCTCTACTTGTAGACAAAGACAGAGGACTCATGAGGAGAGGGGCTTAGCTGGCCTGAAGGAAAGCACATGTGAATGCCTCCCGGTTGAGAGCGGAGGAAACAGAGGCTGTGGGAGAAGCTGGGGGCCTTGGCGATTAGATTGAGAGGCCCTGAGGCCCGTGACCAGGAGGTTCTGAAGGCAGAGTGACTCTGGCCGCCATGCCTGAAGCCCTGCCCTATCTGTTCTGCTGCCTAGATCGCGATGAGGACCTAGGGCACCTGCCTGCTCACTGCCCTGGCCCGCAGTGACCATGGCCCCCCGCAAGAGGAGCCGCCATGGCCTGGGCTTCCTGTGCTGCTTTGGGGGCAGCGACCTCCCCGAGATCAACCTCCAGGACAGCCGCCCGCTGCAGTTCGTGGAGTTCCCCAGCCCCATCCCGAACCCGGAGGAGCTTAATGTCTGCTTCGCGGAGCTCGTGGTGAGCGGGGGCAGGGTGGTTGTGGACAGGAGGTGGGAGGAGGAAGGATGGGCAGCTGGACTGAGGCGGGAGCCCCTGCGCTGGTCTCCACCTGTTTGGGCTCCCCTTCGGGCCCGGGCGGGGGAGCAGACCCCAGCCGTGTAGCAGAAACAGTCACAGGAGTGGACGCCATGAAGCGGTCGCTGGGAGACCAGTCCCGGCATCCGGGCCCTAGAGCGGAGCGTCTGGCTGCTGCAGAAGAGGCTGAGCAGGCCCTGAGACAGGGAAGACGGACAGGATTCTGAAAGACCCTCCGAACCCTCGACTCCTCTTCTCTGTTTCCTGGAGTTTCCCAGGGACACTCTCCTTTTGGAGGCAGGAAGACAGGACAGAGTGGGATGTTCTCGGGGGAGACTGGCCGCCTTGGAACAGAAGATGACTGGCTAGAAGCAGGGTGGTGGAGGTGCTTGTATGAGCCCAGGACTGGCTTCAGCGTAGGCCGACCGTGACCTGTGCGGTCCAGGGCAGCAGGGTCATCCTGGCACCTGACCTCCCCTCTGCCATGCTTGTGCAGACCAGCCCCCCGCCTGGCTTTGCAGGAAGCCCCGTGTGTGGAACTGCGGCTCTGACCAGAGACCGGCCTAGGAGGAGGCTGTTCTTCCTTTCTGGAGGCTGCCGGGAGGCGAGGCCTGCAGACCGGGGAGGCTCCAGACCGCTCTGGCCTGCCGCCACCGTCGGGATGGGCCTGGCTCCTGTGAGCCCCAGGTTTTCCGCCCTGTCGGGCACTTGTCATGCCAGCAGAGAAGCTGTGTGCTTTGGAATGTGCTTTCCTACGTGCATCTGCTCGTAGATGAATCTGGCTGAGCCAACCTAGCCCTTTAAACGACAGGCCCAGCATAAGACGAGACCGTGCAGGGTAGATGGGAAAGCTGTCCGGCTTCCTCCCCGTTGTCTCCTGATTTGGACCTTTCCAGGGACGGGCCAGGGACCGAAGTGTTTGCTGGGAGAGAACAGCCTGTGGAGCCTGATAGGCACGAGGGATGTTTTCTTGTGTACGGTGTGTGAGTTTTATGAGAAGGCTATTGCGGAAGGCATTCTTTTCCTTTCTAGTTAACAAATACTTCCTCAGCATCTGCGCTAGACAGGACCCTTGAGCAAAGGCTAAGATGAGCTATGTCCTACTTACAAGGAGCCTGGAGTCAAGTGTTGAGCAGAGGCTGGAGGAGACTTCCTTGAGGAGGGCCGCCAGGGTCTCCTTCCGGGGTCCTAGGCTTCAGAGGTGACTCATCAGACAAGCCCTGGCCCCAGAACGGGGTGTCTAGTGGACCAAAAAGAGTGGGGCTTTTTGTTTGTTTGTTTTAAGACAGGTCTCGCTTTGTAGTTCAGGCTGGCCCTGAGCTCACTCTGTAGCACAGGCAAGCCTCGAACTCGGCAATCCTCCTGCCTCTGCCTCCTGAGTGCTGGGACTACAGGCGTGAGCCACCACACCCGGCACTGTGGTATGTGGTACTGATGGCTGGTGGGCGTGAGTCTCCACGCCCAGCATTGTATGTGGTTACCGGGATCGAACTCAGGACCTTGCGCTTGCTAGGCAGGCGCCGGAACCACTGAGCTAAATCTCTGGCCCAAGAGTGGGTTTTTTTGAAGAGCAACCCCATCCCTGTTAAGACAGGAAGTCTTCATGTGGAAGTCACCCCAAAGTACCTTTAGAGTGACCCCGAAAGGGAGGGCCTTGGAGTCTTCCCAGTTCCACCCTTGGAAAGCGCAGACCAGCCCGGGAGCCCCAGGCTCGTGGATGTGTAGCTGGGTCTCGGGGTGCTCAGGTCAGGGGGCCGTCCCTGCAGGCAGCCCCGCTGTGGGGCAGATCAGCAGCTCTCTTGGTGCAGAGCAGCCTCCGCTCTGCCTCTGGGGTCACCGGTCACCTCAGCCCACGCTGAGGCTGTGCTGAGCTTGGGGGAGCCAGGAGTACTTGGGAGACGGACTGAAGCCTGGGACAGGTGTTGAGAGAGGGGACACACCCGGTCTGCGAACGACCCCTTTCTTTGTCAGCCCTTGTTCTGTGGTGTTAGCAAGTTTGGGGGAAGCCTCCGGTGGGAAATAAACGAAGATGATGAGGGACTTTGGGAGGCTGAGGCGGGAGGATGACAAGTTCGAGCTCAGCTTGGGCCACTTAAACACTTAGTACGAACCTGTCTCAAAATAAAATACAGAAAACCGGCTGGGGATGTAGTTCCTGCCAAAGCCCTCGGTTCAGCGCCAGGGCTGCGAGAGCATGAAGGATGCAGGAGTAGCCGAGCAGACCGGAGGGCCGAGCGCCGGGCCTGAGGAGGCGCCTTGTGGACAGGAAGGCAGGCAGCCTGGTACAGAGCCCGGGCTCTGCCCCTCCCAGGACAAATGTCACCTCACAAACTGCGTCTGTCCGGGCGGAAGGGAGGGGCCGAGCGGTGGGTCCGGGGCTGCAGTCCCAGCAGGCTGCGGCTCTCACTGAGCACATTCCTGGGTTTCAGACGCTTGGCTCTTCTTTCAGGATGAGTTGGATCTCACCGACAAGAACCGGGAGGCCGTCTTTGCCCTGCCGCCCGAGAAGAAGTGGCAGATCTACTGCAGCAAGAAGAAGGTGCCCCCCAACCCTGAATCCCGCCGCGTCCGGGCCCGGCCGGGTCACACCCTCACCCCGCAGCTGCTTTCGTGCCTCAGCCCCTTCCAGACGCTGGGGAGCAGTGCGAAGACCTTCCCGTGAAGGGGACCCCTGTCCTCTGGGCGCACACGGGGAGCGGCTGTGACAGAGGAATCAGTGTGCAGCAGGCCGGGGACACATGGGTCCTTGTCCTTGTCTCGTTCCTTTAAAGCATCACTGGCCTCCTGACTGTGTCCTCCCTAGAAAGGGGCATGCTGGGCTCTGGGTTTTGTTCTTATTTTTGTTTTTGTTTTTTTTTTTGAGATGTCTCACTCTGTAGTCCAGGCTGACCTCACACTTGCAGTGATCCTCCTGCCTCTGCCTCCTGAGGGGCTTAAAGAATTTCATGTTCTCCCTCTGGTTTCTTGGCAGTGCAAGCCCACTTGTAGCCCTTCTCTTGAGAGGGAAGGTGGGGGGGGGGTGCGAGCTTTTGTCTGGTGTGCAAATGCACATTTAGTAAGCGCCTGCAGAATGCCCTGTGTCCGGGAATCTCATTATGAGAGAAGCAGGCTTTCAAAAAGCTCACGCCAGGGAAGGAGGGATGGGAGATAAAATGAAAAGTTATCCTCTCTCCTGCTTGTCGGCTTCCCACAATGATTGCTGCAGGGTTCCCTTCAGTTGATCTCTTACATAGCTCAAGTAAAATACTAAAATACCGGCCAGAGATTTAGCTCAGTGGTTCTGGTGCCTGCCTTGCAAGCGCAAAGTCCTGAGTTCGATCCCAGTAACTACATAGAGTGCTGGGCGTGGTGACTCATTCGCCCACCAGCCATCAGTACCACATACCACCGTGCCGGACGTGGTGGCTCACGCCTGTCATCCCAGCACTCGGGAGGCAGAGACAGGAGGATCGCTGAGTTTGAGGCTTGCCTGGGCTGCACAGTGAGCTCAGGGCTGGCCTGAACTAGAAAGCGAGACCTTGTCTCAAAAACAAAACAAAAAAACTAAAATACCAGAGTATCTTGCTGTTTCTCAGACCAGACCATGGGGGTTTTTCTCACCACTCTCTGCTTCCGAGAGAGTCTACTCCTGCTCTCTGCCCTGGCAGCCTCGGTCCTTTCCCCTGTTCGCGTGGACCGCTCTACCACAGCGTTTATTCCTGTGTCTGGTACTGCAGGGTCATAGCCAATGCTGAGAATGGGATGTTGTCCTTAGTACTGAGTGACTGGCACTTGGTAGGTGTGCATTAAAGGCCCAGAGCTGGATGACCATGGACATCGGGCACAGGAAAGTGTGTGTGCGGCTGCGGCTGCGGCTGCTTTGGTCATGTGATTCTCCTCAGAGAGGGAGGAGGAGAGGAGTCTTGGTGCTGCCCGGCTGACGGCACATGGGGGTGGTGCCCTGAGTGACCAGGCCTCAAGGACAGGGGCGAACAGGACATGGTCATATCCCGGTGTGGCCCACCTAGGGTTCAGTTGGCATGTATGCCCACTGGGTTCCATCCCTGACCGTGCTTTCTCTTGCCCAGCTGCACAGGAAAAACTGCCAGGGACTATAGCACAGCTGTGGCCCAGGCATCAGGGTCCCTCCACCCTGGTAGCTGCTAGTTATTTATCAAGTACCTGCTGTGTGCCTGGCACTGTGCCCAGTGGTTCATAGTACCTTTCTTAAGCTGTTTAAGAAAAAGACTATGTTTTAAATTTTCCAAACCAATACTTTTGTACAAGAATGATACTAGGAAAGTGAAAGATGCACAAAACATAAGGACAAAGTTGTATTAGCCTCAACCACCGTACAGTTATATCTTATGAAATATAGGCAGAGCAAATATAGCTAGAGAAAAGACTGTCTTAAAAAAATGTACCCGTGGGCCGGAGATTTAGCTCAGTGGTTCTCACGCCTGCCTCACAAGTGCAAGGTTCTGAGTTCGATCCCGGTAACCACATACAATGCTGGGTATGGTGACTCACGCCCACCAGCAATCAGTATGACATACCACAGTGCCAGGTGTGGTGGCTCACTCCTGTAATCCCAGCACTCGGGAGGCAGAGACAGGAGGATTGCTGAGTTTGAGGCTTGCCTGGGCTACATAGTGAGCTCAGGGCCAGCCTGAACTACAAAGCGAGACCCTGTCTCAAAAAAAAAAAAAAAAAAGTACCCGTTTTCCACCCAAAATGAACACCTGCCCATCTATTGCCTGGTCCTAAGTAGGTCTTGCCCATTCTATTGCCTGGTTGTAAGAAGTTTTCCTAAACCTGCATTTCACCAAGGTAGAGGTGAATCCTGGGGAATTTGCCTCTTCCCTCAAAGCGCCTCCTGTGGGCAGGTTGGGAACTGCATCCCTCTGCGGACAAGCTCAGCATCTCTGGCCACAGACTGTCTTGCCGCTTGGGCCAGACTGACTGTTTTCTCGTTTCAGGAGCAAGAGGACCCCAACAAACTGGCGACCAGCTGGCCTGACTATTACATTGACCGCATCAACTCCATGGCTGCGGTGAGTGGCTGTTTCTC
>PVIC010013229.1:0-38358 GCA_004025085.1 Thryonomys swinderianus
CGCTTTGTAGTTCAGGCTGGCCCTGAGCTCACTATGTAGCCCAGGCGAGCCTCGAACTCAGCAATCCTCCTGCCTCTGCCTCCCAAGTGCTGGGATTACAGGCGTGAGCCACCACGCCCGGTGCTAAATACTAATTTTAATACAGAAGATACCAAAAAGAGTATATAAAAAAAAAAAAGTGTCGGGCGTGGTGGCTCACGTCTGTCATCCCAGCACTCGGGAGGCAGAGACGGGAGGATTGCTGGGTTCAAGGCTTGTCTGGGCTACATAATGAGCTCAGGGCCAGCCTGAACTAAAAAGCGAGACCCTGTCTCAATAAAAAAACAAAAAAAAAAAGAGTATATATAACCCATGCGTGGTGGCACATGCCTGCAATCTCAATATTCATGAAGTTGAGGCAGGAGGATCACTGCCAAGTTCAAGGCCAGCCTGAACTGCAAACCAATAACCTGTCTCCAAAAAAATTTATATAATAAATACATTAAAAGAAGTTTGGGCTGGGGATTTAATTGCCTTACAAGTGCAAGGTCCTGAGTTCGATTCCTGGTACACCAAGGTGAAAAAGAAGTTTAAAATAATATTAACAGAGAAACAGCATAATGATTATTTGGTAAGAATTGGGTGAAGAAAACTAGGGGCAAAGATCAGAAGAGTCCCTAACAGACTCTTAAGGAAATAAAGCTAAGAAAGGCATTTCAGACACCATGGAAAAAGCATCCACAAACAAACCAACACTTCCTGTTGTAAAAAGCTAATGGTAGTTCATTACTACTGGAACATATTATAATTAACATATAATAAAAGTAACTAAAAGAAGTGCCGGGGATGGTGGCTCACGCCTGTAATCCCAGTACTCAGGAGGCAGACACAGGAGGATTGCTGAGTTCGAGGCTTGCCTGGACTACATAGTGAGCTCAGAGCCAGCCTGAACTACAAAGCGAGACCCTGTCTCAAAAAAAAAAAAAAAAAGAAGTAACTAAAAGAGAAGCATAGGACTAGGGGTACAGCTAGCTCAGTGGTAGAACATTTGCATAGAACACATAAGAGCCCTTGGTTTGATTAAGAGAAGCCATACCTGGAATACTTGAGGACCAGGATTATGAGTGTGAGGACAATCTGAGCAACTTAAGATTTCAATTCAAAAGAATAGAATAAAAACTGAATAAATAGAAACCACAATTACAAAATACACACAAATACTTAAAACTTTTGGTATGGTGTTGGGGATCAAAACCAGGGCTTTATGTATATTATGCATACTAGGGATGCACTCTATCACTGTACTATACTCAACAGCCCTTAAAATGTCTTCATGGTATGTTTAGTGTTCAAATAACTTACCCTGCTGATTGACTACTATCAAGTTTCTGTAGATCATTGTATAAATTTTCCTTGTTGAAAGAAAAAAAAAGACACATTTTTTAAAAATTCACTAACTAGATTTAATCATATTAAGTGCATATTAGAAGATGAACTACTATACATACTCAAAACCACATTTTAAATCACTACATTCAGATTACATCCCTGGCAAACTTCTGGCCCCTAAAAAAGCACCTAAATAGCTAGCAATACAATGATTACCTGCTTTCAATAATCTCAAGCATCTCTATCTCAAAGAATCACATGTCCATTTTTGACAAGTGCTTTCTGTTTCAGCAAAGATCCCAAGGAATGGGGATGTGCAAGCAAGAGGCAAGTTGGCCTATTTATTTACAAATAAAAATTGCTTAGCACTGTGCTTGAAATCAAACTGCTTAAAGAGATAATGGGTTATACAAAACCCATTATATAGAAACTGGGTCAACATTAAACCAATCAATTAATCTTTCTTGATCATAAAATTAAAGGTAAAGCAATATTCATCAATACAGAATGAAAATTTAATCATGTACCAGTCACTATTCTGGACAATAAGGAAAACAAAGAATGATAAATCTCTGTTTTCATGGAACTTATATCCTAACAAGAATTAATTTATTCTAGAACTCACTAAGGCCTATCTTTCCTCTCTTTTTTGCAGTACCACAGATTGAAATAGTAGCTAGCAGCAAGATTTTTTTTTTTTGCAGTACTGATGATAGAACTCAGGACCTTGTGCTTGCCAGGCTCAGTGCCACTGTGCTACATCTCTGGCTCCCCTCTTTTGTTTTTAAACTAGTGTTCAGACAATGTTTATTTGTCAAAATACACCATTTCTCATAGCTATTTACCACTTGAGAATGACTATTACTTTTTTCTGTAATGCTAGCAATAGAACCCTTTGAGCATGGCAGGCAGGTGCTCTACCACTGAGCCACACCCCCAGCAAAATAGCAACTTAAATCCACAAAAATCAGTTTTCCTATCCAAACATTTTTTCATGTCGTTTCCCCAGTTTCTAAACTTTCACTCTATCAGAATTCAAATCAAGGATAATCTTAATACTAAGCTTCCAATATCAAAATAGTACCTCTTAACATTATCAGAAGATACAAAGACCATCAATAGCTTTTGTTTAATTTATAGCTAAATCTTTTTTTAGGCCAAATATACAATAAGACAAATAGATATGATACAGAAACATGTAAAGAATTTTAAAATAGAGCAACATGAAGACTAGGGATGTAATTCAGTGGTATAGCTTACAGCTATGTTTATGAGGTATCTTTTTGAAAGCAACCTATAGTTTCATCCTACTTTTCTTGAACTGTCTTCACAACATTCACTAATGAACATGTATTAAGGGATATTCCAATGAATAATAGCTCTTTTACTTTAACATTTTTTTCTTACGGTATTGGAAACAGAATCCAGGAGGGCCTCTCAAGTATGCTAGGCCAGTGCTCCATTAATGAGCTATATCCTGGTCCTTATTACTGAGCATCTACATGTTCACAAAGGAGCCATAGTTCATGTCTTACGGCCAGGTTTGAACCACCCATCATGATTGTCTCAACACATGGTTTTGTTTTTTTGTTTTTTTTTTTTGAGACAGGGTCTTGCTTTGTAGTTCAGGCTGGCTCTGAGCTCACTATGTAGCCCAGGCAAGCCTCGAACTCAGCAATCCTCCTGTCTCTGCCTCCTGAGTGCTGGGATGACAGGCGTGAGCCAGCATGCCTGGCACTGGGGTATGTGGTAATGATTGCTGGCGGGTGTGAGTCTCCACGCCCAACACTTATGTGGACACTGGGGATCGAATTCAGGAGCTTGCGCTTGCGAGGCAGGCGCTGGAACCACTGAGCTAACCCTCCGGCCCAACACATGGTTTTTTTATTCATTTTATTAGTAAAAAGACCAATAAGTAACTAAATCTGGTACAAATCAGCCAACAGGACAAGCATATATGTACCACTGGTTGTTCAGGACAGTGGGAATGTATTAAGTACTAGAATCTAGTGAACTGTTGTAGGTGAAAAGTATCTATCCCACTTACTAAGATATTAGTGCTAAGAGTCAACACAGATTGGCTATGCTAAACTAACTGCTACCAATGACTGAAAAAGTCTTCAGATCCCAGTAGAATCATTCTAGAAATGTTGTCTGGGGTAAATGCAGCTGATTAACTGCCATAATGGTATATGGCCAAAAAAAGTAACATCCAAAGTAATGAAGTTTCAAACTAAGCCTTTATAACATAGTAAAGACCTTTGAAAATGCCTAGAACTTATAATATACAATAGTTATATATGAATGCTATATGAATGCTTTTATGTGCTAAAAACGAGCTTTTTACACAGTGTTCCTTCATGAGATATTTATAACCTTTAGTGAGGTACTTACATTATTCCTACTTTAGAAATGTAGAAACTAAGGTTTGGAGAGGTACATCAATTACTTATTCATGTTGCTAGTAAACAACAAAGCTAGATCCCCAACAGAGGTTCCTAAGACTCCAAAGCTCAGGTTCTGGAACCAAACCCTAGGACTGGAGGTGCAGTTCAGCAACAGAGCACTTGGCCAGCACAAAAACTCTCACATGATACCCAACAGCCCCACCAAAAGAACTAAATAAACATTAACATCTTTTACATATAATAACAATTCACTTCTGACAAAAGGGAGTATAGGTAGAAGTAAGCTGAAATGTTTGCCAACCTGGCTTTTGACAATGGATCAAACAAAATTTACCTGTGCTCTTTCACAGAGAAGCTTGGTACTCCAAACAAATCTCCTAGAAGATCATTTGAACAATACACAATATGTTGCTGTTTCTCATCATATAATCGTTTAGTCATAATATACTGGCCAAGATAAAATATGACCTAAAAAAGAAATATGATTTCTGAGCATTTAAAAAAAAAAAAAAGTTTCAAATACATTCAGTAATATATCCCATTTACCTGAACAGGATTAAACAACTAGCAACTCCAACCACGTAGACCAACAACTATTTTGTATTCTAAAAGAAGCTACTTCTGAACTTTTTCTTTTTAATTTGATGGAAGCAAAATAACTGTTTCTCTGATTTACTTGAATGTGGGCCTTTATTTCCTTGCAAATTGTTAAGTCTGCCTAGGTACTTCCTAACATAATAAGAAGGAAAAAAGAAACAAAATGTGAAAGTTGCAGAATCAAAACAAAAAACACACAATATATGGCAGAGACTCAGTAACAAACACCATACACCTCAACAGCCACTGAAGTAAACACAGAGAATAAAAGACTGGAAAATAACAAATGACCGTCTACTCAAAAATTTGGGAGAGGACTGAAATTTAGCTCAGTGGTTCCAGTGCCTGTCTTGCAAACGCAAGGTCCTGTGTTCACTCTTGGTACCATACCACAATGCCAGGCATGGTGGCTCATGCCTGTAATCCCAGCACTTGAAGGCAGAAGCAGGAGGACTGCTGTGAGTTTGAGGCCAGTCTGGGCTACACAGTGAGTTCGGGGCCAGCCTGAATTAGAAAGCAAGACCCTATCTCAAAAATTTAAAAAAAAAAAAAAATCTGGGAGAATATTAGCCAATGAAAATTAACCCTCCGATATTAATATAACTTATACTAAATAATCAAAACAAGGACCCTGAACAGCAAACCTATAACCATCTCAACATGTATAGCATTTTAGAGTTTACGATGTAATCTTACTAATCTCATTCTTCTTATATTTCACAGAATTATCAAGTGTTACCATTGTATCAGAAAAGGGTGAGAGGCAGACTGAAATTTCAAAATAAAACAAAAAAATATATCTATCCTAAACATATATTTTTTCATTATTCCCTAATACAGTATAATAGCTATTTATATTTGGATTTTATATATAAATCTAGAGACAACTAAAGTATATGAAAGGATGTGCCTAAATTGTATGCAAAAACCAGTCCATTTTATATGAGACTTGGATATTGTGTCGGTAGAGGAGTAATTGTGGAACCAACTGCTGCTGACAGCAGGAATGGACCGTATTAGTATGTTACTAGATAGTTTAGCATAAACATTCAAGTCTCTGTTGCCTTTGGACAGTTTTTAAACTTTCTATCTACTATTAAATCTAAACTTTGTTTTCTTTTTTATAAAGTCAATCCAATTACTTTATAAAGTCAATCCAAAATTAACAGCCCAAAAAACATCAATTACCTAGGTACTTTCCTGCAAGCAGTCTAGGAACTTGACTAAGTAGGAGTCAAACTTAAGAAAATAATCTTTTAGTACTATGGAATGAAGATGGCTGATAAGACAATGAGAAAGGAAGGAAACATCCTCCTACCAAACAACCCGTCAGGTATAACTAAAAAAGAACTACAATTTCTTCCTACCTCATTACTCTGCTGTAAGAAAGGAAGTTTATTATTTTAAGTAGTCTGACTTCCATAAACTAAGTGGGACAGAAGGACAGTAGGCACATTTCATTCACAATGAAAATTCTTCCTACAATGACCCAATCTCTCACTAAAATCATTCTTCTATGAACAAATTTCACAGTAGAAAACAATATATTCCAATGTTGTATCCACTAAATAGAACAGGTTCGTGAATAAGCTCACCTCTATCCCAGAATTTCAGTACAGTAAAGTGTACTCATGTACCTCTAGTGCAGTTCTTAACCTGGGATCCAGGGATGCCCAAGAAGTCCTTGGATAGAATTCAGGGAGTCCATTAATTTGGATTTTAAAAATTCTATCTTTATTTTTACTCAATTTGAACTGAAAACTAGTTTTCCCTTCAATTATTAATGTAGGCAACAAATCACAACATTCTAAGCAGTACTTGTGATTTTGTCACCAATAAAAATCTTAAGTCTTGGGCCGCAGGGTTAGCTCAGTGGTTCCAGCACCTGCCTCGCAAGCACAAGGTCCTGAGTTTGATCCCCGTTAACCATACACAACGCTGGGCGTGAAGACTCACGCCCACCACCAATCAATACCACATATCACAGTGCCGGGCGTGGTGGCCCATGCTTGTAATCCCAGCACTCGGGAGGCAGAGACAGGAGGATTGCTGAGTTCGAAGCTTGCCTAGGCTACATAGTGAGCTCAGAGCCAGCCTGAACTACAAAGCGAGACCCTGTCTCCAAAAAAAAAAATCTTGTCTTCATGCCATACTATGCTTATGGCAAGCATATCAAAATACTTCTATGTAACACAACATATAAATGTATCTGCTGCTAAATTTTAGTATTTAATGTTAATTTTAAATGCATTATATCACATACTTGCTTACTTTGATAACTATTCTGTTTCTTTTGTAATTATATTGATTTTACTTCATGGACTTAAAAATGATTCTGAGGAGTTACCAATGTAAAAAAGACTTATCAGTCTACCAAATGGGTTCACAGTACAAAAAGACCAAGAACCCTACTGGGCTTACCTTTGTTTCTGAGTTCTTGGATGAGAAATGAAAAGTCATACAAGTGTAATTAGAATTTTCAGCATCAAAATATAAACCAAATGACCACAAGAGTTGCTGCTTATTGCAAAATTCATATACATGGTTAATTTCTCCCATGATCTCAAAAACGATACACACTGGTGTATACACACTGGTAAGACATGGCTATCTTTTAGCTCAACTTACCTCTTTCATAGTATAAGTATCTTTTTGTGCACCAACAGACTTTAACAACTTCAAAAGCAATGGCTTTGGTCTAACCTATAAAAAAAAAAAAAAGCTACATTTGCAAAATTATTCTAAAATTATAAGACCTGCAAAAAATACATGGAAAAAGAAGTTCAATAAAGGTAGCAAACACTGTTCAACAATTTCACCAAGTTAGACCTCTAAAAACAAGTTATAAGATTTTACACCAAAGGGAACAGAGTATAGAAACTAAGTTAAATAGATATCCTGGAGTATGTAAAAATGCTGGAGAAGCTCTAATTACTACATAATTATGTAATTACCAAACAGCATTAGTTGTGACCCAAGACAGTATTATTTTTCCTCTTGCTAGTTCTACCATTTGTTTACTGCCTTAAAATCATAAATGGTTTTGATCCAAGCAGCTTACCCTACTGTACAGAACCAATATTCTTGTTGTAAGTGAAATTAGAGAAGCAAAGGAAAAAGAATAAGTCTTGCCTCTAGTCCAGAAAACAGGCTCTAGAAAACTAAAAGTTGACATGGATAATTAAGAGCAGATCTGACACTACATTCACATTCCTCAACTATAGTTCAGCATTTTCTTCCTATTTGGTCTACTTCTTCCCAGCTGGTCAAATAGCTATTTGACAAACCTTGATTGTCTATTATGCACCACTGCTAGGCAATGAAAAAGAAAAAATGACATATTACTTATATTCAGGGAGCCTATCAACCATATCAGAGGTCATATTCCTAGAAAAAAGGTAGAAAGAAAGTATTTTAAGCTTTTCTTGTCACCAAGGTATGTCCAATTTAAAGCAGAGGCTATCTACATTTTTGGTAGTGGCTACCAAAATTAGGCAACAGGGGGCCTGGGGATTTAGCTCAAGTGGTACCACACCAACCTTGGATGCACAAGGGCCCAAGTTCAATCCCTGGTACTGAAAAAAAAAAAAAAAAGGCAACAGGGTTGAGGATTTCTCTCAGTAGCGCCACACCTGCCTGGCAACCACAAGGACCCAAGTTCAATCCCCATACTACAAAAAAAAAAAAAAAAGGCTGCTTGAAGCTGCTAGAGGCCTTAACAAATAATAATAAGGAATTAACTAGCAGGGCTGGAGTGGTTCCAGCTTAGTGGTTCCAGCGCCTGCCTAGCAAGCACAAAGTCCCTGGTTTGATCAAAGTAAACCACATACAACAATACCAAGTGTAGTGACTCATGTCCATGAGCAATCAGTACCACACACCACAATGCTGGGCGTGATGGCTCATGCCTGTAATCCCAGCACTCAGGAGGCAGAGGCAGGAGGATTGCTGTGTTCAAGGCTTGCCTGGGCTACATACTGAGCTCAAAGCCAGCCTGAACTACAAAGCGAGATCCTGTCTCAAAAAAAAAAAAAATCTGCAAAACTTTGAATCTGACAGCATCTTCATCTGGAATGCACTATTCAAAATCTGATTTAAGAATATTATCTATTTCCAGCTAATCAACAAATTACTTACATGAAAAACTTAAAATCCACTATAAAGATGGGTAATTGTTATTGAATCATAATTGTGAATCATTATTTGTTTTAAAGTACTTTTTCTTTTTTTTTTTTTGAGACAGGGTCTCGCTTTGTAGTTCAGGCTGGCTCTGAGCTCACTATGTAGTCCAGGCAAGCTTCGAACTCAGCAATCCTCCTGTCTCTGCCTCCCGAGTGTTGGGATTACAGGCATGAGCCACCACGCCCAGCACTGTGATATGTGGTATTGATTGGTGGTGGGCATAAGTCTCCACACCCAGCATTGTATGTGGTTTCTGGGATCGAACCCAGGACCTTGCACTTGCGAGGCAGGCGCGAGAACCACTGAGCTAATCCTCTGGCCCAGTTTTAAAGTACTTTTTAAAACATGCTTACATATGAATTTTACTTTCAGGTCAAAAATGAACTGTCTCAGAAAATATTTTAAAATTTCTTTTTTTCTCCTAAGTATTTTTCTCCATAAACATTTTTCTTCATCAATCTGCATACCACTCAGATGGGGGCCATGTTAATCTAGCATTTCAATTTTAGTATACTGAACAAGCACCCCCTAAATTTTTACATATGCTACATAAAATTATATAAATTCAATTTGCAACGGAAACTCATTTTCTGTTAAATTGTTTTTTTTTTTTTGAGACAGGGTCTCGCTTTGTAGTTCAGGCTGGCCCTGAGCTCACTATGTAGCCCAGACAAGCCGCCGCGTACTCAGCAATCCTCCTGCCTCTGCCTCCCGAGTGCTGGGATTACAGGCGTGAGCCACCATACCTGGCACTGTGGTATGTGGTATTGATTGCTGGTGGGTGTGAGTCACCACACCCAGCATTCTATGTGGTCACCCAGGATCAAACTCAGGACCTTGCGCTGCGAGGCAGGCACTGGAACCACTGAGCTAAATCTCCAGCCCAATTTTCTGTTAAATTTTACAAACAAGAAATACTTACAAAACATAAAATAACCTTATAAAACATAAAAGAATATATAGACTACTATAAAATACTCTCTTCTTTCCAGTGCTAGGGAACAAACTCAGGGTCTTATGCATGCTAGGCAAGCATTCTACCACTGAGCTACACACCCTCGGGCCCCAGCTCTGCAACTGTATAGTTCAGAAGAAAAAAATAAATTCCAGGTGAAAATTTAGATACAAAAGTATAAAAAACTAGAAAATACAAACTATTCTTGCATAATCTTGAGATGGGAAAGTTAAAGAATGATATGAAAATTCAGAAGTCAATAAATCTACCTTCATAAAAATGTTCACAAAGGAAAAAACAATTTAAATGCAGTATTTGTAAACAATGAAGTTCAATACACTTGAAAGGCAGAGGACTACTCAAGTTACAAAGAAAGTATGAAGAATGGACAGACAAGACCAGGCAAATCCCAGAATAAACAAAAGACTTCAGAAAAGAAAAGATGCCCAGCCTCACCAGAGACCTGGGACATTCAATGTAAACAACAGCATAGTACCTTTTACTCCAGAAAGGCAACAGTAATAATGAAGACTGATTCACGTCAATTTACTATATATTTCATAAAGAACTAGAAGACTAGAGTCCAAAAGTTCCCAACAAAGGAATTTTAAGTTTTTAAGGACATGGAAATGCTAATTATCTTGATTTTCTCATTGCATGTATATATGTCAAATTATCACACTGTACATCATAAATATATACAAGTATATGTCAATTTTTTAAAAACATAATATTCAGTGTTGGCAGAAGTGAACACCATCACAACTTTCATTTTAGGCAGGGTCTCACTTTGTAATCCAGGCTGGCCTCAAACTCAGTGATCCTTCGCCTCAGACTCCCACTGGGATTACGTGTGTGCACTATCAGGCCAGCTTGTTAACTCTTGAGAGGCAATTTGCCAAGTGGCAATCAAACATGTAATTCAATAAAACTGTTCTACATCTTTTTTACAGAAATAATAAATAAATACCATATTAGGATTCATGCACCAAGCAGTACTGTTTTAACACTCAAAAACCAGAGGCAAGCTGGGTAGTAGAGTGGCAAGGTCTCCAATCCTCGCTACTTAGGACACTGACACAGGAAGATTACGACCTCAGACTAGCCTTGGCAATTTAGCAAAACCCTGACAGACAGTTAAGGCAAGAGGCCCACAAGTTCACATCACTCCTGGGCAATTCAGTCAGACCCTGTCTTAAAATTTAAAAAAGGACTTGGAGGCTGGAGGGTTAGCTCAGTGGTTCTGGCGCCTGCCTCGCAAACGCAAGGTCCTGAGTTCGATCCCCGGTAACCACATATAATGCTGGGTGTAGAGACTCACGCCCACCAACAATCAATACCACATACCACAGTGCCGAGCGTGGTGACTCACGTCTGTAATCCCAGCACTTGGGAGGCAGAGACAGGAGGATTGCTGAGTTCAAAGCTTGCTTAGGCTACATAGTGAGCTCAGCTCGAACTACAAAGTGAGACCCTGTCTCAAAAAAAAAAAAAAAAGGACTTGGAATGTAGTTCAGTGGTTATGCACCCAAGTCCAATCCCCACTACCACAAAAATTTTAAAATAAGGGCTGTAGATGTAGCTGAGTCCAAAGCCTAGGTTCAACTACTAATTATCTTTCTAAAGAAAAGGATGACAATTATAAAAGCCCATCAATAAGGGTAGGGAAGTAGCTCAATGGTTTATCTGCTAGCATGGGGTTGGATCCCAACACCGTAAATAAGTACCAGTAAAAGCATCAAAAAATAAAAATAGCATACTTGTGGTATGGAATACTATGCAATCATTAAAAAGAATTCTGTACATTTTATTTATTGGCAAGTTTGTAAAACACCTCTAGTTTACTCCTGTTTTGGTAAAACAACACAAATTTAAATTCAGAAGTTAATATACCATATATATATATATATATATATAAAGTTATGTACACAAACACACACCTTAACAAAAGACATTAAGAAACTGGAATTTCCAGGTTTTACTTTGCGAATGTCTTTCTGAAGTGCCTAAAGTCTTCACAACCAACATGAACTATTTGTCCCTTTTAAAAACCATTTAAAAGGTTAAAGACTGAAAGATCAAACTAGAGAAATTAGCTCACACGATAAACATACCTGAGACTAACATCATCATGCTTAACAACATAATGGAACCCTTAAAAGTTCATGTGGTAATTGGCTAAAAAATACTAATTCTTAACAGCTTTTACTCCATGCAATTAAACCTAAGAAAGTGTAATTTAAATATACACTTCCATTTAAAAGCCTTGCCATGAACGGGATTTACAGAACGATCGCTTCATAAAATATACTATTTTTTAAAATTACACGAGACAAAAATACCAACCAGGGTCTCTTGTTCCGAGGCGGGAATCTGTGAGGTGCTTACAGCACCCTCAGTAGACACAGACATGTTGGTATTGCACATTGGCCTACAAGTAGGAAGAAAACACACATACGATAAAAACTTGAAATAAAAACATCTGCAGAAAAGGCAACTACATATAAAATAGATCATGGCTTTAAACAGTATCTTCATACACTAAAAACCACTACCAAAATCAGTTCTTACCTGGATCAATACAGAAAACTTGCTGTACGCCGGTGATCACAGGAGTCTCTCTCCGATCGCCAGGGAACACGGCTGGGGAAAGACAAGGTTTAAATAGCTTCAGCTGGAGACAAGTCAGGACTTAGCTCCTCCGACTGCAGACCTGGAACGTGTCTGAACTTGACCAGCCCATGAGGAAAAGCTGAGTCAACCTTCCACGGAACCAGCCCAGTCTAGCCCAGCTCGGCGCCGCGTTCTGACGGGCAGCCAGCCGAGCACCTGTCATCATCCCCAGCCGTGCGGGAGGCGCCGCGCAGCCCCCGGCCCACTAAGCAATCAACCCGAACTCAGGAGACGACCCCGACTCCACGCCCTTCCCCGCCCCCGCCGCAGGAAAACGCGAGCCCAGGCCCCGCCCCCTCCCGGGCGGCGACCGCAACGCTTCCTTCCCACAAAACCCTCACAAACCACGCGCCCCTGACCAACAAGAGCACAAAGGCTGGGTTCAGGAACAAGATGAACATGAGGGCAAGCGAGGGAGCCCCGCTCGCACCTCAGACGCAGAACTAACCGTCGTTTCCGAGCCATACCTGCCCCTCACTTCGCAGCGTTTCTGGCGCCCAAAGGGGGCCCAGGGGTCCTCCCAGGAAGCCCAAGTTCCCGTCACCCGGCGCGCGGAAGCTCGACGCCCTGGGCCTTGGCGACAATTCTCCTCGCGGGCCCAGGCCTCTGGGAGCTCGGACGCATTCAGGGCTGCGAAGAAGGAGGCTCCTGGTCGCGGAAGCAGCCAGCCCTCCACCAGGAAGGGAGTAGGGAAGTCGAGGCTACCCGCAAACTAGACTTGTTGCTCCATTTTCCAGCCTCTGGGCACGCAGGCCCATAAGCAACCGAGACCCGCCGTGCGCGCCCCCTAGCAATTACGGGGAGCGCGCCGGAAGCGGCGGCACATCCGGGCCTTTGCGCGGGCGCGCGCCATACCCTTCGCCTCGGCCAATCGGGGCCAACCCCTCGCAAGGGTTGGGGCGGGGCCCTGCGCTGCGGGTAGGCGGGACCCCGGCTTTTGCACCGCCCCTGCTTGGCGGCGGGAAGCTTGGAAAACTGCAGCTGTGGTGCTATTTTTGTGTTTCTTGTGTTTACTCCTCCCGACCGCAGTAAAAACTCTAGACAAATAAGTATCCAAGTGTTGCTACTGCCAACAGAAACCAAGATTAACAGCTGTATGATATTTTAAGCCTACGCTGGAGTTGCATGTAAATGAACTATCTCAACTTTGTAAAAAGATTAAAAATAGCATATTCCACAGATCGCTGATGTGTACAAGTGTGGTGGTTGTTGGAGAGGCCGGTAAACTACTGCAGCATCCTGAGCTACCGAAAGGAACGGAGGCTTCTCCAATTGTGGTGACTCAATTTGTCAAGAAGTAAACTCTCGCGTCAGCCCTCTACCTGATCATCGAGATTCTGCTCATGTATTATATGGATTTATTTTATAGATGTAAATTTCTTTTGCACAAAGCTACATTTATCGCAGAGCTACATTTGTGTCTGCGGTTGTTGATAGAGTCGTCTCAAAATAGACAGCCGGGTGTGTTGTCCCAAGCCTGTGATCACGCACTGTGGGAGGCTCTCAAAACAAGCACAGGCTGGACAGTTTGGATCTTAACAAGACCTTGTCTCAACAAAGGTGAGGGATAACTCAAATCGAAGGTCACAAGTTCAATCCTCAGTACCACACGTGCAAACAGAAGCACAGAAGTATGTTCTTTATGCAGTTCTGATTCACCTGCTTGCTCGTGTAGGTGGGACAAGTGTCCGTGATAAAGTCTCGGAAATGAAAGAGAACATGAAAAACTGAGCTGGCTAAAGCCAAAAAGCAATCCTCATAGAGACCAACTTCTTTCTGCCAAGGTGTAATTAATCTGTGAATCTCATAATATATCCTTTTCTTCTGGCACTACCCAGGCTACTAAAAAGGAATCTTAAACATGGTTAAACCTAAACCCTGGAAGAGATCTCTGCAATTAAAGGGTTTTACTGAGCCATCATAGATGCTAAGCCAGAAAGAGTCGTTATCTGCATAGAAAGGAAATGTTTTATTCTGCGTGCATTCTTTCCCTCACCCTCCCATAGCCTGTTGCTACCTGCTCAGAGAAACTCAAGCCTCTGTTTCTTTCAGTATATTACACTTGCTCCTTCACTGAGTCATACAATGTTTGAGGCTCTCATGCGTGTGCATATAATAAATGTGTGTGCCTTTTTTCTGGTAGTCTGCCTACTGTTGATTTCAAATTATTGAACCTTCAGAAAACAGATGAAAACTTAACACCTCTGCAGTACCAAGCGTTACCACAAGCTTGGTGTGAGCAAGATGGTCCTCTCTCTTGCTGTCACCGAAGGCAGCACGATGCCTGAGTTTCCAAGCAAAGAGAATGCTGGTGCTATAGATTAAAAATAAACCTAGTGGGAGGAAAATGTTAAGCTGTTACTGAGTTTTAGGTTGTGGACCAGGGACTGGAGAATTTAGGGGTAGGAAATGTAAAACTGAAGCTCAAGATGGAAGAGGAGCTTAAAACAGTAAAGGGATGAGGAAGAAACAAAATGAAGAAACCAGGCTGTACAGTTGTGCCTCAAAAAACGGAATGAAGTATTGATACTGACCATTGCAGAAGTTAAAAAAAAATGAGGAATAAGGAAGGAACGGGACTACTCTCCCTAAAAGCAGTTTCTATTGTTTGCAACTTTACTATTAAGAAAAAAAAAAAACCCTGCAAGGCAGATATACGGGTCTACATCTATAATCCTAGCACACTGGGAAGCTGTCAGGAGGACCTCAAGTTTGAGTCCAATCTGGGGAATTTAGTATTTTAGACTATGTCAAAATAAAAAATAAATGGTCTGTGAATGTAGTTCAGTGGGAAAGTCCAAGGGGGTGATGGTACAAGGTTCAGTCTCCAGTACAGCCACCCCCAAAGGAGATGAAGAGGAGAAAGAGAAGGAGGAAGAGGGGAAAAGATTGCATGTTGTTGTGTGTCTACTTTCTATGAGTCTCCTTTGTCACATTACCTTTCTTGTGCTTACCTGAGTCTTCTCTCAAAGAAACACCTGGCACAAAATTTTTCCCACACTGTGAGTTGTCTTCACTCTGTCAGTAGTTTCTTTTGCTTCCCAAAACCTTGTTAATAAGATAAGATCCAAGTTGTTAATTCTTTGTGATATTTCCTGTGCCATCAGGTTTTGTTCAAAGTCTTTGCCTACACCTATGTCTTCAAGAGTTCTACCTATTCTGCCTTCCAGCAGATTTGAGTTTCTATTTTAAAATTTAGATCTTTGATCCATTTTGATTTTTAGTTTAGTCTACAGTTAAAGATATGCATTTAGATTTAATCTTCAGGATGTGGACATCCAGTTTTTCCAGCACCACTTACTAAAGAGGCCACCTTTCTCCCAGGGAAGGTATTTGGCTCCTTTGTCAAAGATAAGGTGGCTGAATGTATTTGGAGTTGTATTTATATTTTTAATCTTTCCCATTGATCCTTGGGTCTGTTTTTTATTTGGTTTTGGCAAGTACCATGCTGGGTGTGTGTGTGTGTGTGTGTGTGTGTGTGTGTGTGTGTGTGTGGCACCAAGGATCAAACTCGGGCCCTTGTGCTTACAAGGTATTCGTGGTACCACTTGAGCTACCCAGCCCCACCATGCTGTATTTATCACAGTAGCTTTGTAGTGTAATTTCAAGTCAAGAATGGTGAAAACCCTCCCCTTGACTTTGTTGCCCAAAATTGCTTTTGCTACTCTAAGTCTCTCCTGGTTCCAAATGAATTTTAGGATTGTTTCCTCTAATTCCATTAGATATGCTATTTGATCAGGATGCCATACATCATTTAGTCATGATTTCATTAAATCCATATAACAAATTTAGAATTATGGCCATTTTCAGTATATCACTTCTTCCCAAAAACAAGGAATATCTTTCCATTTTCTGAACTCCTTTATAGTACTATAGTTTTCATTATAAAGATCTTCTATTTCCTTCCTTAGATTGATCGCTAGGGTATTTTTGGCTTGGTTTGCCCACTTGAACTTGGCTCCTTGATCCTGCCAACTTGAACTCAGTTCTCCCTCACCCTGACACTGTGAGCTGCTATCTGGAGCCAGCCTGCAGCTTCTCTGATTTCCAAGCTCAGATGGTCCTCTTCAAGATGGCTACTGGCAAATACCCCTTTCCTGGGAGATGTCTGAGCCAAAATAACTCACCAACCACTGCAGTCTGCTGCATCCACTTTTCTGCTCTGCTAGCATCTTCATGGCAATGTCCAGGGTCAGCAGTAGTCACCACGCCTCTGTTGGTCCAAGCCCCTCCTCCCACACGGTGTCAGGGAGTCAGGGCTCAGGGAGAAAGTGTCACTTGCTAACTCTATCTTCTGCATTGAAGTCTCTCTTCACTTTCCCTGTGGGCTGCAATTCTCACTTCAGATCCTTACTGGGTCCTAAGGACCCCCTTCTCTCCTTCTTTTCCCCATATTGGTATATTCCAGCATTTGGACCTCGAATCTCAGAGAGGCTGTTTCTCTGCTATTCATCACTCCACCATCTTCCCAGAAGTTCTATTATGGAACTAGGAGACAGTGAGTTGTTATTCTGCACCAGGTTAGTGGTTCTTCATTACAGCAGCCGAGAAAATGAAAGCAATTGGTTTCTGCTACTTACCATTGAGGATCATAACTGATATAATTTTATTTAAATAAATAGATGTGGAATAAGCTAATCTGGTGAATCTGACAGCTCAGGTGGAGATAAGAATCTGTATGACATGTTGCCACAGGCTTCAAATTAAAACGTGGTGCTGACTGTAGGGCTGTGTAGCAGGCTTTGGTAGTGTTTGAATCTTCCTCTGAGGCAAGCTGGAGTGGCTGTTGGCATAGTCAGTGGACATCTTAAGGGGCTCAGAGAATCCCTGTCCTAGAGGTCACCATCTCTACACATCCTCATATGTTCTTGCTGGGAGTTGCTGAAGATTTTCTGTCTCTAACCACATCTGGCTGCCCGTGTATCCGCTGCTGATCTTCAGCGTGATTAAAACAACTGTGGCTTCTCTGTGCTGGGGATTTGTCTTGTAGGCATACAGGAACTTGAATTATTTTCTACTCCTAGCTAAATCTAGGTGTTAGTCAATTAAGATCTGGTAGTCTTCCAAATGAGGACACCACAACGTTTACTTTTTTCAAAAATTCCATGATAGCTGGGCATGGTGGCTCATGGCTATAATCCCAGCACTTGGGAGGCAGAGGCAGGAGGATTGCTGAGTTCGAGGCTTGCCTGGGCTACATAATGAGCTCAGGGCCAGCCTGAACTACAAAGTGAGACCCTGTCTCAAAAAAATATATATCCATGATATTCTTCATTTCTTTTGTGTGAGCCAACAGTTACTTATGGAGATTATGTCAGTCATTTGAGACACTATTCCTTGAGTAAAAACAAACAGCAGAAAGTTAGGCCAAGAAGCACATGTAACAGACCTGGTAATATATTATGCCAAGAGCAGGAGAAGTAAGAAGAGCAATGATTGGCTCAGAGTCTTAGCAGCAGAGTACACTTAACTCTCATTGGCTGAAGCAAATAGTGCAGCCACCTTACCAGTTGTAATTGGCTATGACCACAGATAACAGTATAAATATAGTATAACAGACTGTTATATGACTACGGTATTTTGTGGGACTGCATGTGTCACTTGTTCAACTCAAGGAAGCAGATAGAAAAACAGCACTTTTATTTTGCCTGTAAGTATTCCTGAGGCTGTGGGTGCAGGAAAACTAATTAAATGACCAATAGTATTTAAATTTAGTTGGATCTGATAATTTAATAAGTCATAGGGACAGTGTTCCATCTTTTGAAATAGAAATGTTCTGTAGGGAATGGAGAATGGAGAATGGAGACTTACCAGAACCCCTGCAGTGAGCCCTGGTCTCCTGTGAGCCATAACAGCTCAAGGCAAATTAATGAATACAGACAGGAAATGAGACTTAGAGAAGAAACTGAGCTTTGGGCCTGATCAGTGCTGTTCTGGGCAGCAAAGGCAAAAGTACCCCGAACATGTCACTACTTAGTGGGTTCATAGGGAGTATCAGATGTCTCAGAAGATATCAGTAATATTAAGATGATGAGGATCTCATGCTGATGAGGGTCTTGTGTTGATAAGGATGGCAAAATGAGCAAAGATATGTTAGAATAGTAGGTGGGAAAAGTTAAACTGTTAAAGAATTTGACTCTCCCCCAGTGAGACTTTCCTACTCAGTTCTCAAAGAGAAGTCTTCAGCTGATGTAATCTTGCCCTTGAGTGTCACAGCATCGAGGGACCATTGAGTTCTCAACTGTAATTGGAGGAAAAAATGGAATTGTGCTTCAGAGTGTCATAGCCAGCTTATAGGCAAGAAGATGATCCTGAGTTAATTGTGAAATGATTTTCCCCCCAAAGTATGTATAACTGCTCCCAATAGTGTTCAGTCTTTCTTAGCTCCCCTATTTTCTAAATCAGTTTCCTAGTATTTAAGGGCAAGAGAGGCCACACCCTGTTCTCTGTCAGTGCCTGCTCACAGGACAGCTTTCCAGCCTGATGTCCCCAGCCCACCTACTTACTCTGCTCTTGGGAGCCTCTGAAAGTTAAGGCCCATTCCCCAAGAAAGAAGTCTGATCTCATTCTGCTTGCTCTGTAGGCCCTTGGCCTTGGCATCTGCTCACCATTAAGATTTTGGGACTCCCTTTTCACTTCTTTCTTTCTCTTTCTCTTTCTCTCTTTCTTGCTTGCTTTCTTGCTTTCTCTCTTTCTTTCTTTCTTTTTTAGTTTTTTCAGACAAGGTCTTGCTTTGTATGTAGTTCAGGCTGGCCCTGAACTCCCTATGTAGCTCAGGCAAGCCTTGAACTCACAGCAATCCTCCTGCCTCTGCCTCCCAAATGCTGGGATTACAGGTGTGAGCCACCATGCCCAGCTCTCTTTTCATTTTGGACACAAAAGAAAATATTCTTTTTTATTTTAAATTGTATTCTCTCTCAGGTACTCTGTGTGTGTCAATGTGTGTAATTTTTATTTTGACATTTAGTGCAAGAGTTGTTTAAAGGGAATATCATATTTCTATAAGTATCAGGTTTTTTTTTTTGAGACAGGGTCTTGCTCTGTAGTTCAGGCTGGCCCTGAGCTCACTGTGTAGCCCAGGCAAGCCTCGAACTCAGCAATCCTCCTGTCTCTGCCTCCTGAGTGCTGGGATTACAGGTTTGAGTCACCAAGCCCGGCAAGTATCAGTTATTGATAGGAGAAGATGACTTAATAAATAAAACAAGTAATACATAAATTCTTATTTGTTAAAAAAAGTGGAAACAAAGGTTTTGTAAATAAGAGGAGAGGAGTTGATGAGAGGGGAGGGAAATGGCAGGGGAAAAGAAGCAAGATATATCATGTACAGGTACAAATTTTCTATGATAAATGTTATAATTATACATATATATGTATATATATATATATGTACCAATAAAAAATTAAAAGAGGGAGATATCGTAAGGTTAAACAACCCTACCAACTCTACCCAAATCCATGCCCCTTGTCATACCAGAGGCAACCTGAGTTCTTTTTATTTATTTATTTATTTTTGAGACAGGCTCTCACTTTGTAGTTCAGGCTGGCCCTGAGCTCACTATGTAGCCCAAGCAAGCCTGGAACTCAGCAATCCTCCTGTCTCTGCCTCCCAAGTACTGGGATTATAGGTGTGAGCCACCATGCCTGGCATTGTGGTATGTGATACTGATTGCTAGTGGGCATGAGTCACCATGCCATGTAGTGTGTATGTAGTTACTGGGGATTGAACCAGGGACCTCGCACTTGCTAGGCAGCTGTCAGAACCAATGAGCTAAATCTCTGGCCCCCTGAGTTATTTCTTACATTTAAAGATTACATATGTTCCTTAGAAAAGATATATAAAGGAAACATACACACATACACAGACACAGAATTGAGACCAGATGTGTGGAGTTTTTCTACCCCACAGGAAGCAGTTCTCTAATAGATACAACTAGGTTTCCTCTAATACAGTTCAGTTTTGACACAGGCTATCTAGAGTCAGAATAAAATCTCACAGATTATGAACTGTTTGAGACTATTTCAGAGGTCACTCATGTGTCTCAAATTGTGACCTGTGCTTCTCACTAACCAGCTATAAACTGGATTTCCCACAATTCTCCATGCAGACTTTATAGTTTGCTAGGATGGTCATAGAACTCAGGGAACCAATTATGTTTATAGTTTCTTTAAACAGGATAAACTGAAGGATTCAGAGGAACAGAGAAGAAGAGGGCAGGACACAAGAGGAAGCCTCCACACACTCTTCCTGGTGACTGGCTCTGTCTAGAGCTATCCATGTGTCTGGCTGGGGCCAGGGGTATACAGCCACTAACATAAATTCAAGTGGGGCCCAAAGGACGTGTTATGAAGAGCAAAAGGCAATCCCATCACGCTGGGATTCACAAAGGTTTTGGGAGCTTGGTAACAGGAATAGAGGACTAAGACCAAGTATATTTCATGTTATGTGTATCACAACATACAAATATGCCATTTCATTCTGTTCTGTTCATTTATTTTCTTTTCACACAAAAAGGTATCAATGATACATTTGTACTTGGGTCTTTTTTTTTTTTTTTTTTTTTTTACTCAGTTGGATGTCACAGAGAGCTATATTTTATTAGCTGTTCTCTTCAGGAATAATCTTAGCGTTGGGCCGGAAATTTAGCTCAGTGGTTCCGGTACTTGCCTAGCAAGCACAAAGTCCCTGGTTTGGTCCCTGGTAACTACATACAACAATACCGGGCGTGGTGTCTCACACCCACCAGCAATCAGTACCACATATCACAGTGCTGGGCGTGGTAGCTCAAACCTGTAATCCCAGCACTCGGGAGGCAGAGGCAGGAGAACTGCTGAGTTCGAGGCTTGCCTGGGCTACATAGTGAGTGAGACCTGTCTCTAAAATAAATAAATAAATAAATTTAAAAATAATAATAATCTCAGTGTTTCAATCTTTTTCCTCTGAGTCTGCAGTGGACATGCTTGGACATGTCCACTTTAAAGAAGTAAACATCATTACCTGAAACTGCTGAGTCATAGTGTGTTTTTTTTTTTGGTGTGTGTTTCATTTTCTTCAGCACTAGAAATTCAACAAAGGACACCTATGCAAAGAGCTACATTTTCAGTCTTTTTTTAAATTTTTATTCTGAAATAGGGTCCCACTAAATTGTTAAATTACTCAGGCGGTGCTTGAACTTGTGATCCTCCTGACTCAGCCCCCCAGAGGGCTGGGACTACAGTGTGTGTCCCCAGCCCCTTCAAAGTGTCTATATTAATTTTATAGTCCCACTACCTGTATTTGTTTCCCCACATCCACATCATTATATTTTATTAATGTGTCTAATTTTTGCTAATATAATGGCTGAAAACTATCTCAACATTATAATCAATTTCTCTATAATTGAGGAGGCTCAGCTTTGCTATTCCTATTTCATTGACCAATTATATTTTATTTTCTATGGTTTGTTTGTTCGGTTGGTTTGGTTTTTTGAGACAGGGTCTTGCTTTGTAGTTCAGACTGGCCCTGAATTTACTATGTAGCCCAGGCAAGCCTCGAACTCACAGCAGTCCTGCTTCTGCCTCCTGAGTGCTGGGAGTACAGGTGTGAGCCATCATTCCTGGCTTATTTTTCTACGAATAATATTCCATGTTCTCATAGGTTTGAATTTTTCTGTAAAACTTCATAAATCCAGATGTTAATCCTTTCTATGTTATATGTAGGGTAAATATCATCTCCTAACTGGCTGTGTATGTGTGTGTGTGTGTCCAGAGTCTTCATATTGAGTTACCTCCCCCACCCCAGGCATTTACCTATTTATAAGTTTTATTTCAAAACGGGGTCTCACTAAGTTGCTCAGGCTTAGCTCTCTTGAATTTGAGATCATCTTGCCTCAGCTTCCCAGATTCATCTTAAATTTTACTTAAACTTGTACATAGTCAGGTGTGGTGGTGTTACCAGGTACTGGGGTTCCAGGAAACAGGTCCCTTTCAGACTATCTGTTCAAAGATTAGACAAGTGAAAAATGTAATGAGCCTTTGTGTTCATTAGAGATAGGAAAGGTAAGGAGAAACAAAGGGAGAAGTGCTCTGCAGAATGAGTATGAGCCAGTTAAAGTAGGGAAAATGCACACTCTGCAAAGTGCAGGTCAGGCTGTGGAAAAGGCTCACGGCACCACATGTTCTGTGGTCGCCATCTTTTGTACTGCTTAGCGCACTATCAGCCTAGGCTGTTCCATCAGAAATCCAGTTGATCTTGCCACAGAAGACTGAAGTAGCATTCTGATTGGTATCAGGTAAAGGCAGTGAAGCTGTTTTGTGCATATGTCCTGAGTCTTCATGACTGACATGCCTCTATGATTGACAGGTCATGCCCAATTGCTCAACCACTTTGGCCTTTCCCTCATCTCCTGCCTCAAAGGTACATGCCTGTAATCCCAGCACTCAGGGAGACTGAGGAAGAGGATCACAAATTTGAAACCAGCCAGAACAGTTTAACAGTTTAATGAGAACTTGCCATCTATTTGAGTCAGTTTGGGGTTACCGTAACAAAATATTTGTGATAAATCAACTCATAAAGAGAAAAGCTTTATGTTTGGACATTTCAATCAGTGGTCAATGGGCCTGTTGCTTTTGGGGTACAGCCAGGCAGCACGTCACAGCAGGGCTGTGTGGTAAGACGCACCTACGTGATTTAACTCCTTCCATAGGCCCCATTTCCTAAATGGTCCACCACCTCCAGGAGCACCGAAGCCTGGCGACCAAGCCTTCAGCATTTGAGCTTTCAGGTCACCTCTCCCACGGTGGAGCACTGTCCGTGGAGCACATGTCCCCCTACTATGGGTGAACCCCGTGGAAGGAAGTGAGCACGTTTGCTGAAATAGCAGATGGCCACATCATGGTTGTTTTGTGAGGTTAAATTTTTATTTATTTTTGGAGTACTGAGGATCAAATCTAGGGCTTTATAAATGCTAGAAAAACACTCTATCACAGAGCCACACCTGCAGCACACAGTGCTGGGGTTCGAACCCAGGGTCTCATGTGTGGTAGGTAACTGCTCTACCCCTGGACCTAAACCCATGGCCTCCAAGGCTAAAAATTTTAACATACGAGTCTCAGTCCTTGATTCCCCTCCCTGTATGATTGTGTGAATTATTTCTCCCTGCAGAGAGATTTTGGATGTGTAGCTCAAATAGATTACAGATATCTCATTCACTTTTTTCACTCAACACATTAAAAAATTGCTAAGTGCTTATTAATCATGATGCTAAACTTGAGAAGATACCATAAGTCTATTTGTTGTAGTTTTTTTTTAAGATCACAGTTATTGTATTTAACTACACTGGAAGGTGGAAGAGGTTGTAATGGAAAGTACAATAGTTAGAAGTTCTAAGTAGTCTGTAGGAAAAGGCAGATGAACCCAGATGGTTATGCCTAGAAAGGGACTACCTGGAGAATGCCAGAGCCTTCCAGGACCCCGTTTATCTGGCTGAGATTAGGCACAAGTTTAAAAATCCCAGGTCTTTCCAGAAGACTGGGAACCACAGGGATTGGTAGAACCAAGACCTGTTTGACAATGCGATGCTTTCCAAATTTTTGTTATTATTAGTAATGGTGAGTTAAACTCTTGTGTACAAAAAATCCTTGTGTATATCTTCTTTAGGATAAACTTCTAGAAATAAACTGGGTAGGTTAAAAGTCACGATGGGCTGGAGATTTAGCTCAGTGGTTCTGGCACCTGCCTCGCAAGCACAAGGTCCTGAGTTCGATCCCCAGTAACCACATACAGTGCTGGGTGTGGTGACTCACGTCCACCAGCAATCAATACCATAGTGCCGGGAATGGTGGCTCATGTCTGTAATCCCAGCACTTGGGAGGCAAAGGCAGGAGGATTGCTGAGTCTGAAGCTTGCCTAGGCTACATAGTGAGCTCAGAGCCATCCCAAACTACAAAGCGAGACCCTATCTCAAAAAATAAAATAAAATAAAATAAAACAGAAAATGAAGATGATGAAACCAAAAAGTAAAAAAAGGATAGGGCCGGAGATTTAGCTCAGTGGTTCCAGTGCCTGGCTCGCAAGCACAAGGACCTGAGTTCGATCCCTGGTAACCACATACAATGCTGGGCGTGGTGACTCATGCCCACCAGCAATCAATACCACAAACTCAGTGTGGGGCATGGTGGCTCACGCCTGTAATCCCAGCTCTCGGGAGGCAGAGACAGGAGGATTGCTGAGTTCGAGGCTTGCCTGGGTTACATAGTGAGCTCAGGGCCAGCCTGAACTACAGAGTGAGACCCTGTCTCAAAAAAAAAAAAAAAAAAAGTAAGAAAGGATAGCGATGACACACTAATAAGTGAAATAAATAGATCCCAGATATGTAAATACTCTATCTTTTCTTTAGTATGAGAACCTGTAGATGTAAATGAGTTCTAGAATGTATGATAGTTTTGGTAAAATAGGAAATCTCCAAAGGGAATTTTGTGTGGGAACGTAATGAGGCGAAAGAATAAATATGATTCCGAAAGAAAATGAAAGAGCATGTGTATAAGGGGTGGGGGGTTGTGGGTGGGTAGGGATGTGGCTAAAAATGAAAATTAACTTATGTTATATACTGGTACAAATTCCCCAGTGTTGTGTGTGATTGTGAGCTGTATATAAAATGTACCAATAAAAGATTCAATTTTTTAAAAAAACTGAAATAAAAAAAGGATAGCGATGGGCAGCAGGCACATCCAGGCTCTCGCCTCGCAGTCTCTGCCCATGTCTGTCCACCGTCTGTGTAGTTGCTCTGTCTCTGTAGTTTCTTCAAGTAGTTAACAAGGGCAGCTTCATTCTCATTAGAGGGAGGATGCAAGAGCGAACGCAGTCACAAGCTAAGAAGTGATTACTGGGGCCAAAATGAGAAATCAGCACAGAATGTTTTTGGTTTTACAGGAAAAACCCATGGGTTGCAACTTGCTAAGTCACCAGGGTTGTACTGTCCCGACTGTCAGACGTTAGTCATTCCTTCTTCCTTTTACACAGGTCCCACCCTGCGGTTCTCACTGGCCCCTGTGATGATCAACACTGCGGGGTCCTCCGTGCTCTCCCGAAGGTCTGAACGTGATCTCAAATTCTGAGCCGCAGCGTATCTGAATGTAAAACTGTGAAGGACCTGACCATGGGTTTCCCCTTTCCTATTTAAGGGAATTCACTGAGTTAAGCAGTAACGTTAAATAACAGTTGAGAAACACCAAGGATTTGGACTGGCACCTGCAGAGAGCCCAAGAGACCAAATCATACAGAATTTAACTCCACTACTAAGCTTTGATTGGTTGTAGGAAGCCGGGTAACCAATTAATTAGGTAAGTGCTAAGCACTGGACTCATTGATTTACTAATCTGTAGCCCGCTGAGTTGCAGGCTCTGTGTCACTTCAGCTTTCCCGTAAATGCCATCTGATCATGTGCTTGGCGGGAACTCTCAGAACCTGTCATGCTTGTCCTATTTGGCTTTGCTCGGGTCAATGCCATTGAATTTAACTGGCCTAAGGAATTTTCCTTTTAACAATATTTACAAGAGGCTTCGGTTGTAAAAGGACAGAGGAAGTTTCTCTGCAAATGGGCCGGGTTAGAAAGCAGTGGCTCCACCTACTGATTAGAGGATGACACAACGTGGTTTCGTTTTCAAACTTGGAGGCCTTCGCCAGCGGCTTTCAAACGTTTCCAGAGAGCTGGATGCTCCTCTTGTCTCATCACCTTACTTACAAGCGTCCTCATCCCTTTTAAGTTATTTAAAAATATAAATGCAGATACACGATATGAAAATATTAACAAACATGAATGTTAAAAAGTACATTATAATCTGGTTTTTAAAAGTTTTTATTTATTTTGAGACAGAGTCTTGTTTTATAGTTTAGGCTGGTCCTGAGCTCTCTATGTAGCCCAGGCAAGACTGGAACTCACAGCAATCCTCCTGCCTCTGCCCCATAAGTGCTGGGGTTACAGGTGTGAGTCACCACACCCAGTATCGTTGTATATGGTCACCTGGGATCAAACCAGGGATCTTGCAATTGTTAGGCAAGTGCTGGAACCACTGAGCTAAATCTCTGGCCCTGTAATTGTTTTTAAAAGTAACCTTGGGTCTTTGAGACAGTTTAAAAAGGCTAAAAAAAGGAAACTAGCCTGGACTAGCACTTTGCCCAGTAAAAATGAAAGCAGTCATTGAGTTCAGTGTGGAATGATAAATCTCGTATGACCCATCGTGTCATGAATACACCTGCAATGACACTTTTTATTCTTAGTTCTTGAGATTATACCCAAAGCTCATGAGTACTAGGCAAGCACTTTATTTATTTATTTAAACAAACAAGGTCTCTCTAAATTGTGATCTTCCTGCCTTAGGCTCCCAAATAGCTGGAATTAGAGCCATGCACCACCATACCTGACTTCAGTTTCTTGAATTACCACTACAACCCTTTTGGGCAGGTATTGAAAAATTCTAAGGAAGCATTTGGGCTGTAACCATTAATTCATATATTTCAGAAGTATTTCTTGGGTGAGTACAAGCCATTTGAAATATCAGAACATACAGAGAACTTGCCTGCTTTGAGCTTGTGGTATAATGAAGGAGAACTACAAGAAACAAGTAGATATGTCATTGCAAACCTGGGGGAGGCATTAGAAGAAAGCAGTGGGTTCTTCAAAGCCAGTGAACACTCTGAGGGGGGCACAGGACCCTTGGTCCCTTGACTATCAGAGGGTGCAGCTCTGGTGGAGGCAGTAACGTGTTCGCATGTTCCTGTTTATACGTGTGTCACTGTGCGGCACTGTAGAATGGGGCATGCTCTTTGTCTATAAATTGGGAGGTCTAATGTACGAAACTGCCTTCCTCTCCTTTCTACTTTTTGGTGTGGCGTGGACATGAGCCACTTAATCACAATGCCGACCTTTTAAAATCAAGTTAGTTGTCAAAGTCTCCTTGGATAGACTGTTTCACTCATGCATTTTTGGAATAGTGAATATAAGACTAGAATAAGTAAATAGGTTTTTCACTGTACTTTTATGTGTCCAGTTAAACCATTTCTTCAATCATTCAGTCATTCCTTAAATTAACACTGAACATATGTTTTGTGCCAGATACTGTGCCAGGGCAGGGGACACAAAGATGACTAGACATAGACCAGATCCTCCTGCCCTTGTGCAACTGATAGTCTAGGAACTACTAGAAAAGTAGAGAGAGAGAGAGAGAGAGAGAGAGAGAGAGAGAGAGAGAGAGAGAGAGAGAGAGAGAGAGAGAGGGAGAGGGAGGGAGAGGGAGAGAGAGAGGGAGAGGGAGAGAGAGGGAGGGAGAGGGAGAGAGAGGGTGCCGGCCCAGCAGACCCTGTGTCTTTCCTGTCAGGAGAAGGGCACAAATTTGCAGCTTGATGTAACTGTACAGCTTTGAGAAGCTCAGCACAAGGCTACCTGATGTGCAGATGCTACTTCCATCTTTGGGTTAAGATAGGAGTGCTTGAGCCCTGGATGGTCCATCTCTTAGAAAGCAGTCTGTTGCAATCCAGATTGCATTTCTGTTGCAATCCTGATGACGGAACAGGCTAAATCTGACTCTGTGATGCTGACCAACTGAACTAGGGTTCCACCTTCACCGGGGACAGGTAGATCAGGCGGAAGTGGGCCAAAAAGAAGCAAAGCGGAGATTTCACAAAGATAAGATTCAAGGTGCTAGGGCTAGGGAGTGTGGCTCAGTGGTAGAGCCCTTGCTTAGCTTGTGTATGAGATGCTGGCTGATCTTTAGTACAGAAGGTGGGGCGGGGAGAGAGGCAAGATGGGGAGGGTTGGATGAGCCTAAGCATCAAGACTGTGATGTGATAGTCTTCATCCCTTTGTTTGGGAGAAGGTTACTCTCTTCTACCAAAGTTGACAGAGGCCTGTGGCTGACATGTGAGACTTGTTGCTAAAGAATTCAACTGACCTTCACTCTCTCCGTGTAGATCTGGCAATCAAGTTTTAAAACTCTGTAACCACCACAGAAATTAGAAAAATCAGTGAACAACCTATACAGAACTTGCCACAGTGGACCATTCAGTTTTACAGCCTATTACTTTGTTCATAACTCATTTAGAATTAAACAAAACCTTCAAAAATAATCAATGGGTCCATGATATAGCCAGCTGAGAGACTTTTCAGGAGAATTTCCCAGAAAAAATTCCTTTCCCCTGAGCTTGTGGTGACTGTTCCTTCTCTTCCGTGACAGATTCCAATAAGGCAGGTTTAAGAGTGGCTTTGATAGCTTACAGTTCTCCAGACCCACAGCAGAAGCATAAATAAGGTCCCTCCCTCCCCCTCCTTCCCTTTCACATGTACTAACAAGCTTTCATCTCTCAAGTGATTTTCTCGAGCTTTTACAGATCAGGAATATAGGTTCTAGGGCCAAACTACCTTGTTATTCCAGCGCTGGCACTGGTGTCCTCTACTATACAATGGAGAGAGTAGCAAGGCTGTTGCAAGGATTAATACTCCACATTGACACGGTTACCAATTTAAATGTTAATGTGGAACAGCCCTGAAGGAGTTCAGGGCCATAAAAAGTATTACTGTCATCTGGCCTGCGCGCCCTCCTCCCGTCCCTCCCAAACGCCGAACTCGGTCCTGTCCTGAGCCTTTTTTCATGGCCGCGTCATCTTTCCAGAAAGCTCTTCCCAGCTTTGTGCCCGGTGCACCCCTTTCATCCTTGAGCTCTGGGTTCGAGTGTCATCTCCTCAGAGCACCATTGCCAAAAAAAAAAAAAAAAATATATATATATATATATATATATTACAATCACAGATCTCACACTTTAAAAACTAATGCTCTTAATAAATTCAACCTAAAACATTTCTTTCCTAAAGACACTGGTTACAAGAGCAGTTTAAACAGGGTTCTCTACTTCCTCCCTCCGTCCTGTGACCGTGCCATGTGCTGTGTTAGCCCAGACGCCGCGTCTGATCCCTCTGAATCAATGCTCTGTCTAAAAGGTAGATGTGAGAAAACACAGGCTTCCTTTTCAAGGGCTGGGGGACAGCCAGCTACATTCCTTCAGCCTGAAGTGTGATGGAGAAAATTCTCCAAGTTAGAAATGAAGCAAGCCTCTCAGAATGGCATCTTTAGTAAAAAGTACAATGTTAGAAATCGTGCTTTAAGATTTTAAAACAAAAATTCAGGACAAATTTAAATAAAGAGTAAATGATCTAGAATAATCAACTTTTCCTCACTATACTATGTCAAAATTAAAAATTAGGAAAAAATTTAAAAATAAAAATTAGGGCCAGAGACATGGCCCCAAATAGCCCTCCTTCTATGCTTTGCGGCAACTCATATTTATTAATCTCATTTGGGCTGGAGATTTAGCTGAGTGGTTCCAGCACCTGCCTAGCAAGCACGATGTCTCTAGTTCAATTCCCTGAAACCACAGACAACAATACCGGCATAGTGGCTAACACCTGTAATCCCAACACTGGGGAGGCAGAGGCGGAAAAATTACTGTGAGTTCGAGGCTAGCGTAGGCTACGCAGTGAGTTCAGGGCCAGCTTGAACTATAAAGAGAGACCCTGTCTCAGAGAAAAAGCTTAAAAACAACAACAAAAGAATCCCACTGTTTATAATGTGAACTCTGCTCCTCTTCCCTGTGCCAGTGTTCTGTGGGTTCTTGAAAAGAATCTGTTTTGTGCTTGGTGCATACAGGGTGCCTGACCACCTCTTAGATGCATTTATGAACTGTCAGGCTGTTTGCTGTATCAGTGTCTGACGTGGGTATTTAAAAAAAAAATCTCAGTTTGGTAGAGTGCTAGCTAGTATGTTTGAGATGCTAGATTTAATGTCTAGTATGGGAGGAAAAACAATTAACTATACATAATGATGCTGGAGAGCGAGCCCCAGCCTCAGGCACGCTAGGGGGTTACTTCACCAGGGAGCCACATCCCCAGGGCTCTTTTGCCTTAAATTTGAGTTTGCCTGTTGCCGGGATTGCCTGCCAGATGGTGTGCACAGGGGCGGTGACAGGGGTGTCAAGGGATTGACCGACAGACGAGGAGTGCAGCAAAGGGACGAGGGTTTAGATTACTGAGTGCACTGTCAAGAAGAACCGTGGGCAAGCTTCCAGGAGAGGAATCTTCCGTCACAGTGAGACTAGGGTGTTTTGTTTGTTTGTTTTTTGTTTTTTGAGACAGGGTCTCACTTTGTAGTTCGGGCTGGCCCTGAGCTCACTATGAACCCAGGCAAGCCTCAAACTCAGCAATCCTCCTGCCTCTGCCTCCCAAGTGCTGGGATTACAGGCGTGAGCCACCACGCCCGGCACTGTGGTATGTGACATTGATTGCTGGTGGGCGTGAGTCACCATGCCCAGCACTGTATGTGATTATCGGGATCGAACTCAGGTCCTTGCGCTTGTGAGGCAGGCGCGCCGGAACCACTGAACTAAATCTCTGGCCCTCAGTTTTGAATTTTAATGAGAGCCTTTTTATTCCTCTTCCTCTCATTGCTTCCTTTCCTCTCCTAATAGCACAGGTGGAAGATTGAAAGGGATTCGCAAGAACTGCTGTCGCTGAAGCAGCAGAAAATAAATCATCCAGTCCAGGAGAATAGAAGACACACTCAGGAGTTTGGGTGACAAAGTGTTTGTTAACCTGGAATTCCTTCTGAAGTAGTTAGCTCCCCAGAACAAAAGCAGAAATCTTAAATAAACTAGGAAAGGAGGTATGGTTACAAATATGAGTTATATACCTCATTTTTAGGCACAAGGAGTGTAGAATTACATAATAGGGTAAGGGGTCACGCAAGGGGTGGAGAATACAGCCTTAGGGTCTATTACATTAATTTTCTATTCCAAGCAATACAGGTTAATTGGCCAGAAGGTTACATCATTTTATGTAGTCTCATTTTTATATAGCTCTCCTGGAGACAAAGACATTCCTGTGTTATCTAAAAAAGCTGGGCTCCTCTGCCTGTCAGTTAACAGAAGTTATTTCCCAGTTCATAGTGACATCCAATTATTTATTTGTCCAGTATTGCAGGAGCCTGGCTTTGGATACACCAGTGAATAAAACTGTTTCTACTTTTGTGAAACCAGGGGGAGACAAAATATCTGAGCAAATTAAAATTATACACTATGAAGCTGGGCGTGGTGGCTCACGCCTGTAATCCCAGCACTTGGGAGGCAGAGGCAGGAGGATTGCTGAGTTCGAGGCTTGCCTGGGCAACATAGTGAGCTCAGGGCCAGCCTGAACTACAAAGTGAGACCCTGTCTCAAAAAAAGAAAAAATAATACACTATGAGCTGGGTATGATGGTGCAGAGGCAGGAGGATGGCAAGCCCAGCTTGGGCAATCTGGTGGCTTAGCAACTTTTTTTCTTAAAAAATAAAGGAACCGGCATGGTGGCACTCATCTGTAATCTCAGCACTTGCAAGGCTGAGGCAGGAAGATCATGGTGAGTTATAGCCAGCCTGGACTACAGTGTGAATTCAAGGCCAGTTGGAACCTACATAGGGAGACTTTGTCTCAATCAATAAATCAGTCAATGGTTGGAAAGGTAGCTCAGTGCAAAGCCCTTGGGTCAGTCCTCAGTACCACAGAAAGAAAAAAGAAGGTGCATTTCCACAGTCCTAAGAAAGAGACAAATTAGGAAAATAGGGCAGAGTAAGAAGATTAGAGCTCTAGGAGGGTGAGATAACTGTGGTAATAAAAAAGATGGGGGGACGGGGATTTAGCTGAGTGGTTCTGGCATCTACCTGGCAAATGCAAGGCCCCAAATTCAATATCGGTACCACATACCACAGTGCCAGGCATGGTGGCTCACACCCATAATCTCAGTGCTCGGGAGGCAGAGGCAGGAGGATTGCTGTGAGTTTAAGGCTTGCCTGGGCTACATAGTGAGGTCAGGGCCAGCCTGAACTATGAAGCGAGACCCTCTCTCAAAAAAAAAAAAATTTAAAAGGATGGGGCCTAGGCAAGCAGCTCAGTGGTAGAGGCCTTGGCTAGCATTACGGGTGCCCTGGGTTTGAACCCCAACACTGCAACAAAAAGAACGGAGGTGTTGAGGAAGGACTAAAGGGAAGAAGTGAGAGTTGGCCACAGGACCACTGGGGGAAGGCCTTCCGGGCAGGGCTTGAGCAAGTGCCCTATGGCAGGCGTTGCCTGAGTGCTCCAGGGATAGTGCACAGCTGGGCAGAGATGAAGAGGAAACACCACATGCCCCTGGGTGGAGGTTACTGTGGGCATCTAGCCAGTGAGATGAGGAGCACAGCTGGGTCTCAAGGGATGGCATGACAGGCCTGCTCCTGCTGCTGAGCATGGCAGTCTAAGAACAGGATGTGGGGAGCACGGGAAGAACAAGAGCAAAGGGGAGGCACTGTCGGGAGCCCACTGTAGTAGCAGTAGGGACAACAGCAAGAGGACGGACCTTGGTACTGTACAGTGTCTCACTTTCTCGCTGCTGGGACACTACACCCAAATCCCACCACGTAGAGGAAGTTTACCGCAGCTCACAGTTCCGTCCACGCTTGGCCTGCTCTGAGGAAGAAAGTGCGGGGGGAGCTGGCGGAGGACAGCTGCTCACTCATGGTGGCCAGGAGGCCCAGAGAGAAGGGAGGAGCTGGGGGTGGGGGGGGGCTGTACCTTCCCAGGCCACCGCTCTGCTCCAGAGACCCGCTTCTTCCAGCCAGACCCCGCCTCCTCACAACAGGTCGGCAGTGATGGGAAGAGCGCCCCCGTGACCCAGTCTTCTTCCACAAGCCCATCTCTGTGCGCACGTGAGTTTGGGGGCATCGTAGATCTAAACCATAACATGGGGAGTGCGTGACGAGTCACGTACTTGTTCTGCTCAACTCCAAGGCTCTAAGAGGCTGCAGCGATCTGGAAATTCAAAGCCCCTAAGGTTAGATCTGCTTTAAATCAAGCAACCAAACCAGTTTTTTTAACAACTCTCTTTGTGGCCCAAAGGGTTGTCTGGCTATCTCCCCACATGCGTTGGGTGGTCCACATGATATCTACAGGGAAAGGCTGGGGTTTCATGCTCAATCCTTTTGTAGACTATAAAATACTTCTTTAAAATATAAAATCACATGCTAGCTGGCACAGTAATGTTCAAATGCTACAAAACTTTCTGAACCCTTGCTCTCAATTGCTGATCTTATTGTGCTCGAGTTGGTAACAAACCATTTCTGGAATGTCACAGACAATACTTGGGTACTGGTCTCCAGGAATCTTACTAATTGCATGATCCAGGGTTAGTTCACACATCATGTGATGGTCACTCTAAGAGAATGCTATTTCTAGCAGGTTCCAGGTGACTATCAGGACATCCTCTCCTCTTTTGTCTTAGGACAAAGAAATGCAGCGTTCCATTTTGGTTGTACATTTCAGGCTAAGAAGCCAAAATAAGAGTTGGACTGGAAAGTAGCATAATGAGACTCAACAACCCCATGATAAGAGACCTTGTCAGACTTTCCCTGGAGTCATTAACGTAGGGTTGGGAGATGTGTGAACAGAAATGGTAGCTCATGGCTTCTCAGGCAAATGTCCTGAGTTTCAGAACATACACGTTTTTGTTATTTTTATTTTTTATTTTTTGGAGACAGGATCTCACTAAGTCACTCAAACTGGGCTCAAAATTGTGATCTTCCTGCCTCAGCTTCCTAATATGCTGGGATTACAGGTGTGCACCATCATCTCCAGCCAGAACACTGAGATACTGGGTGGGGGGAATATTCACAGGCTTGACATCCCTGGAAAGAATCAGTTTTTATTTCCTGATGATGGTCTTTATGATTTCAGAGAATGATCCTCTATTTTGCTGAACAGGTCTCTATTTAATCACTGCACGAAAATGGCCGACATTTCCTCCCAGCAGTTTCTCACCTATTACCAGTTCCAAGGTGTGTGGGTAGCCCAGAACATGATCCCATTAAGACCAAAGAAAGACAAACAGAGCCAGACTTACATGGAATGCAGGTTTATTGGGGACTAACAGAAGCACAGTCAGGGGTGGCAGTTAAGACCAGTGGACCCCTGTAGTCTGGTCAGAGGGAAAGCCTTATATAGTTAAGCGGTCAGGACAAAAGTGACCCTCAAACTGGGAATGTATCTGGTTTATCTCAAGCTAACATCAAAGACCGCAGGCACATTCCTGGCGCCATGCACCAGAGTCAGTCATAAAGTCATAAAGCTCTACATACCATTCTACAGGCTTATTTGTGGAATGCTGGGAAACAGTTCAAGGGGGAAAAAAAGACCAGTGTTACACAGGGGCAGACACAGAAATCACAGCTCAAGGTGGCCAGATTCTATCAAGCCGGATCCTGACAATGGGCACCGGCAGGCCTGCTGGTTCTGCTCCATGCTCCTGTGCTTTTATTAAGTCCTAGAGCATTGTTAGAATTTCTCCTAGTTATGGCAAACCTATGGCACACGTGCCACAGCCACGTTTCACTGAAAGCCATCACTACCTGGACTCACACTGTGTATCTGTAGAGCTTTCACATCACGCCCAGCTCTAAGTCTTATCCACGACCTGGCAATCATTGCTGAGTGTTTTCTTGGCCAACTGGCTCAGCATGAGGCAAAACTGAGGAACCACCAGGGATGAAATGGTACCCACTAAATAAGTACAAGCCTCTGTCCGGGATAGGCGAATTCTGGATAACTGAGGATGACTAGTCAGGGAATACAAGGAGAATGGTGGGGAAAATGTAGGTTCTATGCTTTTTTTTTTTTTTAAGTTTTTTTGAGACAGGGTCTTGCTTTACAGTTCATTCAGGCTGGCCCTGAGCTCATTATGTAGCCCAGGCTAGCCTCGAACTCACAGCAACCCTCCTGCTACTGCCTCCTGCTGGGATTACAGGCGTGAGCTACCATGCCCAACATTGTGGTATGTGGCACCAGGGATCGAACTCGGGACCTTGTGCTTGGCAGGATGACACCAGAGCCACTGAGCTAAATCCCCATCCCTACTCTCCTCTCTTGACTGAATTTTGTTCCTGGTTGGAACTGGTGTATTCCCCAAAGGCCAGCAATGGTTTCAGGCTTACATTCCATTTAAAAGATGCGTGACCCTCTCCTTTCTGAACTGCTCATCCCTGGGCCCAGTGCTCTATGGACTGGGGGTCAGGCTGGTTACACCTCCAACATCTGGTACTGACCTGGGCTTCCCAAGTCTAACGCAGCAGGCCACCCACGCCTGCTCTCTAGATAATCACTGGTGCCCCTGCAGCTCCAACTGAAAGTATATTCATCAAATGGGGGTTACTTTTCTCTAGAGCAGGAGATGTGAACACCCCCCCCCCCATGGCACTGTTTTAACACGCAGCACATTTCTGATTGGGCTCTTTTCGCCTATGCTTTATGGTCATACACTGACTAATGCAATTTCAGATTATCTGCTGTACAGAAGCCAGGAAAAAGGCAGAAACAAGGGGCAGCAGCCACATCCGTCCCTTCTATTGGGAAAGCATTTTCCCCAGAAACCTTTCACCAGGGAGATGTCACATGACTACCTCTGAGGCAACAAGGTAAGGAATTTAGCATAGCTGCTGCAGAGAAGTGAAAGGACAGGAATGCAGAGTTGGTCAGCATTTCTGATTATATGTATTTTTTAAATTGTCAAATTGAATAAAACATTTTGACTCTAAAATATGGTCAAATCTCTCCATAATTCTCTAAGGATTCCAGCCCAAAAGGGATGGTCTGTTTGGAGAACGTACTCATTCCTATAGGAAATCCGAGTTGTAGAGAACTCACTTGATCTTTTGACAACATTTCAGGGAACCCAGCTCTCTTAGGGCCCACCTATTCCTCTCCTGCATAAAACACTAGGCTCTACTTGAGAAGAAAAGAACAAAAAAAAAAGCAGGAAATTGACACGAGAGTAAAATAAACAGGGAAAGGAAGATGAAGAGGCAGAGTTGAGTCAGGTGTGGTGGCACATGTGTGTAATCCCAGCACATAGGAGGGTGAGGCAGAAGATTATGGTTAGTAGTAAGACCCTCTCTCAGAAAGGCAAAAAAACACACATGATTAACACTGTTCATTTGATCTTAAAAGGAAACTTTTATGAATGACTGGAAAAACTAAAAACTTACAAATCCATAGTTGTAGCTGGTTAAATGTACACATGCATTCTCATGGCATAGTACTTACGAGATAGTTTTAGTTAAATAGAAAAACGCAAATTACTGTGACTAGGTGCTATACCATTTCCCACATTAGAGTAAAAATATTCCCCAAATTCACTGTACTTCCAACAACTCAGCTCCTAAAAACTTCATGAACTGTGAAAATCTAAAGGAATGTTTTCTAATATGAAACTAAATCACAATTAATGTTTTATGTATACTTTGTAAAAACAGAATCCAAGAAATGCACAAGAACAACAACGAAAAAGACACTGTAAAGGTCAAGCTGACTAATCTGCTCTTAATATAAATGGAAAACTATAATTTCCTGCCTATTCACTTGTCCAACAGCTTAATGCTGTTGCTTTGACATAAAATTTAAGACGATGATTTAAAAGTAGCCAAGTTTAAAAAAAAATTTTTTTTTTGAGCAGAGTCTTGCTTTGTAGTTCAGGCTGGCCCTGAGCTCACTGTGTAGCCCAGGCAAGCCTTGAACTCAGCAATCCTCCTGCCTCTGCCTCCCAAGTGCTGGGATTATAGGCGTGAGCCACTACGTGCCTGGCACTGTGGTATGGGGTACTGATTGCTGGTGGGCGTGAGTCACTACACCCAGCATTGTATGTGGTTACCAGGGATCACACTCAGGACCTTGTGCTTGGGAGGCAGGTGCTGGAACCCCTGAGCTAAATCTCCAGCCCTTTAAAAATATTTTTAAAAATTAAATGAGCTTGCTTTATTTTATGGAAAGTTTTCTCAATCATGGTATTTTTTTAAAAGGGAGATGGAATTGTTTTATTGCAGCACCTGTATCCAGGAGAAACACACATACACATACATACACATACACACACACATGATCTATCTTCCACTGACTCAAAGATGCAAGACAAATGTTTAAAAAAGAGGGTCTTTTTTATTGTTAACAGATTTAAATCATTTAACATAGGATAAAAAATAAGTCCAGTCACATGGCATCAAAGGGACAGCATATTTTCCTCCAAAGTATGGTGCCTGGTTTGTTTCTGTGCTTGGTCCCGGTCATCTGGTGCATTTTTCCCAGGAATTTTCTTTTCAATGTGATGACTGTATTTGGGGCAGAAACACCACCCTCTTGTAGCAGCGTACATTTTCTTCATTTCTAGACACACACCCTTCCCCAGCTCACTCTGACTCCCTTGTGGCACACCCACGGGCGTCACTCCTTTGTTAGGGCCTCCCACTCTGACTTCAAGTTTACTTACAATTAAGAATTTGTATATGGCACAAATCAACTCGGTTCTCAGTGCTCACTGTGACAAAATCAAATAATCCTCCTTGGGGGCTGGAGATTTGGCTCAGTGGTTCCAGTGCCTGCCTTGCAAGTGCAAGGTTTCCTCCCCAACCACATACAACAATACTGGGCGTGGTGGCCATGCCCACTGGCAATCAGTACCTCATAGTTGGGCGTGGTGGCTCACGCCTTTCATCCCAGCACTTGGGTGGCAGAGGCAGGATTGCTGAGTTCCAGGCTCGCCTGGGCTCCAAAGTGAGCTCAGGGCCAGCCTGAACTACACAGCAAGACCCTGTCTCAAGAAAAAAAAAAAAAAAAAAATCAAATAATCCTCACTGTGGATACTATTCCCCAGTCTCTGGGAAACAACTGTAATGTTAACTTAAACGTACCCAGAAATAGTGTCTTAGACATACAGAATACTCAAGGCTTATGTAGCGGACATGAGGTATCTATCCTTCTTAGCACAGTAGACATGTATCTCTGTCAACTAAGAACCAAACAATACTTAAGAGCAAAAGCAAAAAACCACACATACCAATCATACAACAGATTGATTCATAAGCTAAACTCTTCAAGACAGATTTCCAGGGAGGCTTTTTACTTTAAATGAGCCAGGAAAAAAAATCAAAAGTATCTAAAAGATAGGTGTGTTTCTTACTGTGATAAAAGATATAGTTCAAAATGTATCATCTTTTTTTTTTTTTTGAGACAGGGTCTCCTTTGTAGTTCAGGCTGGCCCTGAGCTCACTATGTAGCCTAGGCAAGCCTCAAACTCAGCAATCCTCCTGTCTCTGCCTCCCGAGTGCT